>JABASD010000234.1:0-96976 GCA_019776165.1 Pogonognathellus flavescens | reverse complement strand
GATTTAGGCTGGCATTTTCCATGTTGTTTATAATAGGCTATCGTTTGGTTAGTATGAAAAGATAAAAAATACGTTCGCCACACGCACTACCTCATATTACACACCTCATATTACACCTTCCTTCCTTCCTTCCTCCCTTACTTCCCTTCCTTTGTATGTAAATGTATGTGTTTGTATATATATGTAATATAGTATGTAACCTAATATAATATAGTATGTAATCTAATATAATATAGTATGTAACCTAATGTAATGTAGTATGTAACCTAAGATGTAATATAGTATATGTATGTATATGTAATTGTATGATGTTTGTATTGTAAACCCGTCCCTTCCTTTCTTACCCCTTCTTCCTTTCTATACATGCACCAACACGCACTCTTGCCAAAATTACATGGTTAGTTTAGTTAGTTAGTTTGCTTGCAAGGGCTGCTTCGGTTGAACCACCTAACTTTTTGTTGAATTTTATGATACCAAGGTATAGATTTAGGTTTGATTTATTTAGAGTTGAGCCTGAGTGAAACTCTATATAGTTTTGATCTGTCCGTCTGTCCGTCCGTCTGTCCGTCTGTCAGTGAACGCACACAAGTTGTGCGCAAAATTTTACCATGAAGGAGATGTTATGGAGAAAAATGACAAAGGACAAAGTTGTTCCCCTTCACCTCAGCTTCAATATGGCAAGGTCAACATGGGGTCATGAGGTCACCCCAAGGTCAACCGAAAAAAATCCCAATTTCACCCAAAATGATAAAGGAAAAAGTTTTTCCCACGACCTCAGTTACAATATGGTGGGGTCAAAGCATAAGGTCACCGAGGTCAACCCATCAAAAAGCTAAAATTCACCGTTACAAGTAGTTGAAAATTCAAAAACAAAATTATGTTATAACTGACGTCAAAAATTAACAACATTCAAAAAAATCAGCTGTTTTTTTCACAACAATAGCTCAACTCTACCATTATACCCGTTTAAAACAGTTTATTATTTCGAATACAAATTAATAGTGCACTCTTTAGTGCAAATTGAACTATTACATACCACTCCAATAATTACACCCATTTGTTAATGCTCGATAAGCTAATTCTTTTTCTAACTATATGGAATACAATACAATTATATATTATTGATACGAGGAAACTGATAGTTTCCCCGTATAAATAGAATGGAAATAAATATTTTATGGCTGTATTATTTTTCAGTTATGGATTACGATATTCCAAAGAATGTCAAGGAATGTCGACAAAAACTGAGAGAAGAATTTGATAAGAATAGACATGTGTCAGACATCCGAGTCATTGACATGCTTGTAATTAAGGTAAACAAAAATTGATTTGGTTTGCATGAACCTATCTAATTGTTAATAATAATAATGAACCTGTAGAGATACTTTTACTTATTGTTAGTATAGTAAATGACGAAATGTAAAGCTGTAACCATTATGATGATATTATATTATGTAACGAATAATATAAATGCGTTTGTTGATACTTGCAGGGGCAAATGGAGCTAAAAGAAACAGTTGAGATATGGAAACAGAAGAGTCACGTAATGAATTATTTCAAAGAGACAATCGAGCCTAAACCGCAAGGATTTTTGTCAAAGTTCCTGGCTGGTCATGAATAGAAAGCGTGCAGTGTTTGTGTGAATTCGAAATCACTATTAGCGTAAATTGTAAATTATGTGTATTCTTAATAAATAGTCATATCATATCCATGAGTTAGTAGATAAAAATGACAGAAGCTTATCAGAAATGTTCAAATAATATTTTATTCCATCATCGTCATCATCATCATCATCATGTCAATGTCATCATATCAAGTAATTGTACGTACACAAAACATTTCATAATCTATTTTAACTATCGAATTGACTCAGAACTTGCTTCTCCTTCCAAAAGAACTTCTTTCACCTGAAAACTCAAGGTGTCGTGTATGAATCCATGCTGTTCGTTCGTTCGTCCGTAAATTCTAAATTGGCAATTCATGTGTGTTTGTAATGTTATTTTATGTTCGGAGTTTTTCAGCGAATAGAAGAATCCTTTCGGCATAAGACAGTTTTCCAAGATATTCTTCGATTTCCCAGTAAATGCCGTTGATAGTTATTCATCATCAGATAGACTGTTTTAGATATATATTGATTAATAATAATTAATACTCTTTGCTCTTTCAACTGAACTTATTCTAATCGTAAAAGTTCAATCCAAACCATCTCGTCATTATCTTATAACAAGTAATCATCATCAGTGTAGATATTTATTTAAGCAGTAATCATACTATGTTGTAATTTTTTAAATATGGTAAACGTAAAGTGTAACTTAAAAGATTAGGTTTAATTAAATTTCATGGTTTCCCATAGACTATTTGGTAAAAGTTGACTAGATAGCTCACTAGGTATATCCGGAGAATTTCCAGACATAGACCATAGACAAACTTAAAATAAATCAAGAAACTTAAAACAACTCTTAAAGTATCATATTTTATGTATAAGTCGAGATAGAAATTGACAACATTACAGAGAAAATCGAGAGATAGAATAGAATTTGCATTAGCTGCGCAAAACGAAAGAAAGGGTAAATATCTACTGAAATAAAGAAACCTACTAATTACTACCGGTACAAAGAAAGATGTCAAAGAGATGCTAATAGAAAGAATCGATAGTTATTTATAGAACAGAAGAAATCAGATATAGAGAGAATAATCAAGACACTCAGAGATAGTGTAGGCGTATAGACAACATTAAAATACGATAAGAAACTGTGGACGTGATAGAAGAAGAAGTGTTGATCCACCGGGGAGAAGATGACAGCGAAATAAAGCGAGAAAGAAAGTAAGAGAGAGAGAGAAAGAAAAAGAGAGGAAATTATCGATAGTAAACTGAAATAGTTTGAAAATTACGAGAATAAGTATAATAGTATTTATCGTATAGTAGCATATTGTATTGCTGTATATATTAGCGTAGTATAATAATTACAAATTACTAGAGGTGAGGACATCTCAATTTCATTCTTATTATTGCGTCATATTGATTATATTAATAGCACATAACAGTATATAGTGAAGTAGCAATTTATTATTTAAGATTATTATAATTGCAGCTAAAGATAGATTTCATTTGTCTTGCATTGCATTTAATTTTTTCTTTGTTTTACAGTTTGTATGTAAGAAGCTGTATCTCGTTGCGGCGTTCGAGGATCGTATTCTTTCGCAGCAGCAAGTTTAGAGGGCTTTGTTCTTGGTGGAATCTTTGAGGGGCGCATTTGGTGATAAGCTACAAGGGTAAATTATAATTTATTATTCAATATTGGTCACACAAGTTATTCCTAATTGGCCCTACATAAATAAAACTGTACACTCAGATTATTGTGTTCTTAAGATTTAGTTTTGAGTGTTACACTTACATGTTTGTAGTGTTCAAGGGCTTGTTGTTTCGTTGGCTGTTCTACTGCAATAAAAAAAATCAAATTCTATTTGCAAAGTAATATACGAGTATCAAAGTATTAAATCATTGGCATAAAGAGATACAAGTTAGTTTTAGTCACCTCAGTGCTTAGAGCTCGGCTCGAGCAGCAGAGCCACCACGTCCCTTAGATCGCACTTTGCTCAAGGCTTGTTCAGCCAAGTCAGATCGTTCTTCAGCTTCTTCGAGTTCTTGTTGAGCTTTGCGGAATTTGGCCAAGTTCAAGGCAGCGATTTCTTCCTGCAGATGTGACAAAAGAAAAGAGATTCATTTCGTTGGGTAAATTAATTATTTTTTTATATTAATGTATGAATTAATTAATGTAAGCACTTACGGCTTCTTCAATCTGTCTCTTGTAAGTCTTGATCTTCTGTTGCAATTTGTCAACGAGGTCTTGCATTCTCTCGTGGTTCTTACGGTCCTCTTCGGCCTGGAAAGTGAGTTCCTTAATACGGCGTTCGTTCTTGCGCAAGTTCTTTTGAGCATCGGCGTGTCTTCGTTGTTCTCCGTCCAATTCTTGTTCGATTTGTCTGACACGTTCTTCAAGCTTGGCAATGGCCTTCTTGCCTCCCTTAAGGGCGCTGTTTTCAGCCTCGTCCAATCTGTTCTGGAGATCCTTGATTTGAACTTCCAAGGTCTTACGGGCTTTCTCTTGGCTGGAAGCATTTTCTTGTTCGGCACGGAGTTCGTCAGCCAAACGGGCAGCGTCGACCATGGCTTTCTTGGCCTTCTCTTCGGAGCTCTTGGCTTCATTAAGGATTTCTTCCAGATCGGACTGTTTTAAAAAAAAATTAATGGATGTAATGTGTAAATGATAATTCAATTTCAACCATCGCTTATCATTCAAATACTTACGTGGAGAGTTTGGAGTTCTGATTCGAGCTTCCTCTTGGCAGCACCAAGAGAACCGGCTTGAGCAGACAATTCGTTAAGTTGTTCGTTGGCGTCGGTCAATTCTTGTTCGGCGTTTCTTCGTCCACGGTCAGCCTGTTCCAAAAGGCTGCGGGATTCCTCCAGTTCGTTAGCCAGAGCGTTGGCTCTCCTTTCGGCGATTCCGAGATGTTCTCGGGCTTCATCACGGGCACGTTGTTCTTCTTCGAGATGGGATTGGACTTCCTTCAATTGCTGTTGGTATCTCTTCATGCTCTTCTGGGCCTCGCCGCTGGCCTTGTTGGAGTGGTCAAGGGCGATTTCCAACTCATTGATGTCAGATTCGAGCTTCTTCTTCATGCGGAGGGCCTCAGCCTTTCCTTTAGCTTCGGCTTCCAAGCTGGCTTGCATGGAGTCCAAGGCACGTTGGTGGTTCTTGCGGGTGTTTTCGAATTCCTCCTCCTTCTCTTGGATTCTTCGGTCGATTTCTTGACGGACTTGGGACAATTCCAATTGTCCGCGGAGAACCTTGTTCTCTTCTTGCTCAAGAGCAGCTTCGGCTTCCTCAAGAGCAGCGGTAAGTTCTTCCTTCTCGACTTCCAAACGCTTGCGGGCTTTGTCGATCTCATGGATGTTGCGGCCACCCTCTCCGATCTGGTCCATAAGGTCCTTGATTTCATCTCCGAGGTTCTTGTTTTCACGGCGGACGGCATCAAGTTGTTCGTTGGTCTCTTCGTAGACAGACTTAAGGCGGAACAATTCTGTGGAATAGTTTCGGCATTCCTTTTGAGAAACATCGAGTTCCAAAGAAAGGTCATCGGTCTTTGTCTTCCATTCTCCTACAATTTTGTCGAAGTACTTCTGTTTCTTTTCAATTTGACTTGCAAGAGACTTTGCACGTTCGACTTCTAATTGCATATCTTCGAGCTCGGTGGACAGGCGTTGTTTGGTCTTCTCAAGGGCTACAACCTTCTGGTTAAGGGATTCGATGGTCTCCTCAGCTTCAGAAAGTCGGGATTGCAGTTTTCGCCTGTAAACAAATATTATGTTTTAATTCATGGTGCGTAAAGTGTTTATCTTCTCTTAATTGCTTATTTACAACGATGCATGTAAAGTCAACTTACTTGGCTTCTTCAAGCTCTTCACTTCGTGCAACACCCTCAGACTCGTACTTGGCTCGCCATAATTGAGCTTCAGCATTGGCCTTGGAAAGTTGTCTGGAAAGATCGGCCTTGCCTTCGGCTTCCTCATCAAGTTGTTCTCGGAGGCCATCCAAATCGTGTTCAACATTACGGAATTTGCCCAAAAGGGTAGAACGTTCACGAGCTTCTTCGTCGGCTACGCGTTTTACATCGTCCAATTGAGTGGCTAAGGAAATCTTCAATTTGTTCAATTGAGAGATCTGAGACTCGGCGTCTTCAAGTTGTCTGGACAGGTCACTATTTTCAACGGCCAATTTCTTCTTGCCATTGTCGAGGTCGCCAAGAGTTCGGGAGGCCTCCTCGTATTTGCCTTGGAGATCGTTGATGGCGGATTGCATTTGTTTGTTCAACTTCTCTTGTCCGGCCTTCTCGTTGGAAATATGGTCGATTCCAGCTCGGATGTCATTCAATTCAGCTCCCATTTGAGATCGCTCTTTCTCGGCCCTAAATTAAGTAAAAAATTTGTAAAGTCCATAATAATAAATCTAGGTACTAATAATATACTCTACTCATACACAATACTATTTTTCAAGACTTACTTAGCCTTCAGTTTGTTCAATGTGTCGATTTGTTCGGCCATCTCAGCAACGGCATCGTTGTGCTTCTTGCGGATGTTAGCCATGGCAGCTTCATGTTGAATATTGGATTCTTCAACATCACGACGAAGTTTGGACAACTCAGCTTCACGCTTTTTGTTGAGTTCGATTTGGGCAGCGGTAGCACCACCAGCTTCTTCAAGACGCTCACCAAGTTCTTCCAATTCGCGAGCAAGATCTGATCGTTGTTTCTCAGCCTTGGCACGGGCTTGACGCTCGGCTTCAAGTTCTTCCTCGAGTTCTTCAATGCGAGCCTAAGAAAATATTTATTTAATTTTTATGGTTATCCTTTCATTTTGTAATAATATTATTTATAAAGTAAAAATCATGAAATCGTACTTGGAGCTCCTTGATTTGCTTTTGGAGCTTAGCAACAAGGGACTGTTCATCTTCCAACTTGGCAGTGAGGGAAGAGATGTCCTTGTCCTTGCGCTGGATGGTCTGCTCTAATTCCTTCTTGTTACGCTCGAGATCTGACACGGCTTCCTGGGTAAGCTTAAGGTCTCCCTCAACCTTCCTCTTAGATTTCTCAATGTCAGCTCGGAGTTTCTTTTCGCGTTCAAGACCATCTTCCAATTCGTCGAGGGTCTGCTCCAACTTGGCCTTAACTTTGTTGAGGTGGTTAACTTTGTCTTCGGCTCCCTATAACAAAAGTAGCCTCATTAAATTTGTATTCCAAAAGATGCTTAAAATGCGGTCAAATATTAGCGAAGACTTACTTGCAACTCTTCTGAAGTCTTGGCGTTGATTTCTTGGATGTGCTTCTTTTCCTTGTTCAACTTATTGATGAGTTCGTCTTGGCGGGCGATCTCGTCATTAAGATTGCGGATTTGATGGTCCTTGGTGGCCTTGTCTCCCTCAGCTTTGTTGATGTGCAACTCGGCATCTTCGAGTTCCTTCTTAAGTCCGCTAAGTTCTTGCTCCAACTTCTTCTTGGTGGCGAACAAAGTGTTACGGGCTTCCTCCTCTTGTTGAAGGCGGTCTTGTGTGTCCTAATGAGATAATTATACCTTAGTATATCTGAAAGAATTTACTTCAATGATTATTGTTCGTACACTTCCTATATATGCCTTACTTGAACTTGAGCCTCCAAATCTGCCTTTTGGGCGGAAACTTTGTTGAGTTTCTCTGTGAAATCACCAAGAGATCCTCGCTCCTTCTCCAATTGAGCCAAAAGTGCGGCCTTTTCATCGGCGATTTGGGCGTTCTTGACTTCGAGATCTTTTCGTGCGGCTTCAACAGCAGTTGCAGCTTCCTCAGCCTTGACAGCCTTCTCTTCCAATTTCTAGAAGAAGTCTCACAATGTGAATCTCTATGATCTTAGATAATAAATTATGAATATTACAAATTTTATTCAGGTCAGGTGCCCGCTTACCCTGAGCTCGTCTTCAACACGTGTGGCTCCGAGAAGGGGCTTGACACGCTGAAGCAGAAGGAACCATCCCCATGTACGCAATTGCAAGTAACGTCTCAAGTTACGTTGAACAACGCACAAAGCGACACTGCGAGAAACAGAAAGAAGAATAATATCATTCTCAGAAATATGGTCAACCAACCTGTCAATATTCTCTGCATTAGTTAAGAAGTGAAAGTTACCGTTGGTCTTGAAGGCGTTGGTACTCCTTCTTGGCGAGGTAGGTCTTGATACAAGCTTGCATCCATGTGATGATTTTACCAAGTTTTTCGTCACGAATTTCTTCAAGTTCACCCAAAACACCGGCACGGAAGAATACCTAATGACGACGATTAACACGAAGATAAATTAGCAACTTTCCAGAATATGAACGCGGTGAGATTACTGGAGCATGTTACTCATAAGAATAAAAAATTAACACATTAGTTTCCCAATCTAAAGCATTGCATGCTTCAATGCTATGTGTTACAGTAAGCAAGTTCCACAGAATTCCACAAAATTATGAGTTAAAATATACATGTACTAAAATGACCATCAGAGAGATGCAAATAGTTTATTGTACGAAACGTATGTAGGTACTTTCAATATAGTAAAATATGAGACATTTTTGTGACATTACTGTTTGCATTTCTCCGGACAGTATTGTAAATTTCGAAGCATCAATCACCTTTCCATCTAAGATTTCAGAGAATTGTAATAAGTGCAGTATAGGCTCTCATACATTCAAATCAGTTGAAATATCTTTAGATAGAACTAGAACTTTGAGCGATAATTCATGGCTTAACAATTTTTCAAGTGACCACTCAAACGGCAGTTATTTTTGCTTGTGAAGAAGAATACTTATAGAATGTAAGAATAATACTAATATAAACAACTATCAATTTGGCAAAACAGGGACAGATAAGACAAAACTAACTAAAACTAACTAGTCATTAACTTATGTCGACCAGCAAATTATATACAAATTAAATTACAGGCCGAAGTGAAGCGTCTACTTTTTCTAAGTTGGAATTAGAGAGGCATCTTTAGTTGGCCTTGATAAAAGTTGATAAAAGCTATTACAAATACATCGACTGTAAATTAACATACGTAACATTCAAATTAATAATTGTCAATTATAGCTCTTTTTGTAAATTGCGGATATTTAAATAGAAAAGTAAATATAACTGGAGATTCATGAAATAACGTGCCTTGGTATGACCCAGTCGGAATTTATCCGCATCCAGTTGGATCACATCAAAACATGCTGTGGCCATTTTCTTATCTTCTGTTTGAGCCTTCATTTCTTTTGAGGCTATGATAACATACCTTAAGGACAGGAAATAATTAATCAATGTGATAACTTCCACGAATTTACTTCTAACAAATCTGGCAACGAGACTTTGATTGATAGACATCGAATTTTTGTACACCCAAAGTTATTGACACGAGGAGAAAGTTGACGGGGTACCATAATTGGTTGGGGTAATGGCGAACAGGGTAATATTTAGGGTCACTCCAAACAGAAAATTCATATCAGGTTTGGTTTACGTGTTTACGGTTGGATCATGGTGCATTTTAATCTAATGAGGTACAACGATTACAGAACGGAAGACAGAGATTCATCTATGGGTTCTAATAAATTACGATATTTATACTTGTGCACGGTAGACAAAGGCACTGTAGTATAGTACAGGGCAAAATAAACTTCCAGTATAGTAATTGCGAAGCTTTAAAAATTGATCGTTTTAAAATACGTAATAAAAAGATGATTTTTCTCATCATTCTTCATGTCCCAAAAATTAGAACATAATAATTCTATTTTTCTAAACTACTGGTAAACAGTAATTGCATTTAAAAGAGCAAGGAAAAGGATTACTCTACGAATTATATTTTTCCGTAGTGCCCACTACAGAAAATTCAGTTGAGTAACAATTCTACTCTAATTTTTAAATTCGGTGTACACATGCCTTTGTATGACCAACGCGAAATTTGTCCGACTCCAGACTAACAACATTGAAGCAAGCTTCAGCCATTTTCTTGTCTTCTGACTCTGCCAACATTTGGGCGGAGGCTAGAATTAAGTACCTTTACAAGAAATACAACTATTAAGATTTAAGGTTTAGGTCTTTCTTCCATTACACATCTTAAATCGTTCTCTTGTCTCCTACTGTAGATTTTGTTTTGTACTCAGAAGGGAATCATTCCCACATCAAATCATTATGCAAAAAGGTAGGGACTCATTCAAAATTCAAATTCAGTCAGGGCTGCATCCTTAAGAGTTCAAATACATTGTCATTACACATTCCGAGATAGTAACCATAAAGGGGACAGGTATCGTCTTCCAAAAACCAAAAAAAGACTCATTCCAATAATTCCAAGTCGGCATGACTCAAGACCAAAAACGGAAATGATAGAATCAACTATCTACGTGCCTTGGTGTGGCCGACTCGGTATTTGTCAGCGTCCAATTCAACGGTGTCAAAGCAAGCTTTGGCCATTTTCTTGACTTCAGATTCAGCTTGCATTTGAGCCGAAGCTAAGATTAAGTACCTTAAGGAGAGATATTAAAAATTCTCAAATTTGAATATCAAAAAGTATCTGTTTCCTCATGTCCAATAGCTTCTCTTTCTCCGATGTAGAACAAAATCCGTAGACAATTCAATAATTATAGTTGAACTTTAAAAATTCATTGTTTGTTTGACGATAGAAAATCAGTACATGACAAAAATGAAGAATATTATCTGAAATGGATTGTAAATTCATTTTTATACATTTTGACTTTCCCCAGACAACTTACCGATGCTTGAAGTCGGGGTAGACCATCCTGTTGGGGAATCCCTTTCGGCAAATACGGATACCCTCAAGCACACCATTACAGGTGAGCTGATGCATTACCAAGTGAGAATCAATCAAGCCTGAGAAAATACAAGTCACAGAATTAAGCCTCAAAGTTTCTGTATCAACCGCTATTCGGATAAAAGTTTCAAGTGTTTCATACCTGCTGTCTTGACTTCATTGGGGATAATACAACGGATGAAATGAGGATGAGTAGCTTTCAGTGTGGTCATCAAGCTGTTAAGCTGCTCCTGTAAGATTCATAGTCAACAAAGTATTTTAGAAAGTGTATAAATGTCATCCATTCCAAGATGTTAATCTGATGTTTCAGCATTAAATCGTAAAACTACAAAATAAGCGCTTTTATGACAATACATTAAGCTAATTTATCAGCTATTAATAAATAAAATGTTTACATCAAAGAAAACCGAAGTTTTAGGTAAGTCATGCATATACTAAATAGGAATCTTAATAGAGCGACAGAAAGTGTTTTGATCGTGCAAGGCAAGTTTAGAAGCTTTTTTAGCTATAGGAAAGTACATTATACAAACCTTTTCATAGACTTTCATGAAAAGTGTTAAGGTGAAAGTGAAACTCACAAATGAATAAACTACCGTTTCTGAAACCGTTTCCATACGTATTTGCGTAGGTATAGTAAATAGTATGACTATACTACTAGTATTTCGCTGACACGGTTTTGTTCAGTTCTATTCACTCAACTAGAGGAGTAAATGATTATGCAGGGCAGGGACTAAAAAGAAAAAAATCAACTCAGCTCTAGACAATTCCTAAGGTGGTTTTTCTCACCGATATAGAAACATAATTCAATTCAGAGAATGACAACAGGACAGGCAATGGATGGATTGATGTAATGTAGATTGACAGACAACTGTTCCCGGTTTCACTGGGGGATTACATTTAAAATAGTTGCATACAAGGAAAACGTCATCAGCAATACGTTTAAATCAACAAAATGGAATTTGTCTCAATTGTAGTGAGTATGTCAACCTCCGTAACATATTGGTATACAGACAAAAAGGAGTCAAGGTGGAATTTCAAACTGGTATTCAAGTCATGTAGGGGCAATGAGGTAATGATAAAAAACATTACAATAGACAATATATTTAAAAAGAATATGTATTAACCCTGTAAGATGACGAGACAGTAGCAAAGCCACCCTTCTTCTTACCACCACCACCTGTTCATAATTTGGATAATGTGAGCATGTTAATATTGGAGGATGAGATATTATTTTTACATACCAACATTCGAAGAAATATCTAATTCAATCGGTTTAAAATTACTAATTCCTATCTTGTCAATTTCTGTAGCCTTTAAAATACAAGAACAATAATTCCTTCTACATTGGCAGCTTAGTTGCAGAAAATTAAGATATTTTTAGCATTTGTGCACTGAAACATGCAGCTTGCATTAGATACAAAACAATAAAATTATCTTGTAATTATTTTTATAGATAGATCATGTATGTGCTACTAAATAATTGTAATTGTAACCATTTTCATTATAATAATAATAATAATAGTAATAATAAAGTATATAAAAGTGATCAGATATTTAAAACATTTGAAATGCAAATATGAAAAAGTTTTGTAAATAATTTTGAAAGTATTTGTCGGGAATGTTTGAGAACATAAATTTGGTTAAAATACTTACCCTTGCCACCACCGGCGTCAGCAGCAGCAGATTGTCCAGGATGGTTAGCGAAGATCTCGCACAACAAAGCGTTGGATCCCTTCTTGTATTGATCTACTACAGTATCGTTCAAGGGATCCTTATTCTTCTCAAGCCAGGCAGTGATGTTGTATGGAACCTATGAGGGAATTTTTTCATAAGTCCCCTATAAATAATTTTATATTGACAGAATTACAAAATTTGATAGAAAACTCTACTTACGGTGCCGGCATAATGGGTACAGGAGAAATGAGCCTCAGCCTGACCTGGCTTTGGTGGTTTGGGCTTGATGAAGCAGGGAGATTTGCCCAACAAGTTGGCTTTCAACATGTCGGCGAAAGATTGATCGGTGGCTTTGGGGAACATAGACTGTTCCTCAAGAATGGCGAACACACCCATGGGCTGCATGATAAAATATAAAAATTCATGGGTATTAAAATTTATAAGCCACAATTAATAAATATTTGGTACTAAACAATGGAAATTCATAAAGACAATCTTCACCTTCTCCATCAGCTCAATACAAGCTTGCAAATCCATACCGAAATCCTCAAAGATCCAGTCAAGACCTTCCTTTTTGTACTCTTCTTGCTCAAGAACGAACATGTGATGGTTGAAAAACTGTTGAAGTTTCTCGTTGGTGAAGTTAATGCAAAGCTGTTCGAAACCGTTGAACTGAAATAACAAATAGATGAAGGTAAGTAAGTTGACTGATTTTGGAAATTGCTAAGATTTGCATACAATACGAATATTATTTCATTACATCGAAAATTTCGAAGCCAGCGATATCCAATACACCGATGAAGTGGTCTCGCTTCTGCTTGGTGTCCAAAGTCTCATTACACTTCTTGACTAAGAATGTGAAGAGCCTATCAAACATAGCCTTGGCCATGGCACCTACGGAGTAGACGCATTGGTTGACGTTCTGACCCTTGGTGACGAACTCGGTACCGACCTTAATTCTGGGCTTGGTGATGTTCTTGTACAATTCTTCACCTGCGACTCCCAACAGTTTACCAGCACGATTACCTTCCTGAAAAAGCATACAAACTTTATTAATATCACAGAATGTAATTTTAATGTTACGAAATATAATTTAAACTTTTTCATGTGGTAAAACGAATAAAAAGTATAACAAGTTATTTACCTCAATGCCATCGGCCTCGGCCTGCTCTTCACGACCCTTCTGCTTGAACTTCATGGCTCCCAAGTGCATAACGGCGGCGGTGATCTTGTAGATATCTTCACGCTCTTGTTTCGTGAAGCCCAATACATCGAAGGCAATCTTTATTCAAACAAAAATTAGTTATATCCTTTCATTTTTATTTTCTCGTGAAAGCGACATAGAAATTAATGGCAGTTTATGTTAGTTTTCATATTGGATATAATTATTACTGAAGCAATCATCTCACGGGTAAACTCAACATAAAAAGCACACACACAAATTTCATTCAGCTAGCAACAATTATTGACGATTTCGTTTTTACCTACAAATGACAAATATATAGTGTATGTACACAAACAAAATATTAAATGTGAGTGTGAGTGTAAACATGAATACCTTTCCAAAAAGACATGGACTCGTTTTAAAACATTTAATAATACACGTGCTGAGGTAAACTGTTGCAATTTGTTGTTTACCATTTTATACGATTGCATTGCATCCAATAAACATCAACATGATAATTTTTTTACAAGACAATTATTATATTGCAATATTTATCCATTCCATGAATTTCATAACGATTATCATTATATAAAGCTTGAAAGCAAAAATTTAGTGTATATGTGTAATTTTAAATATGTTTCGAGTTAATTGACAAGAATATGTATAGTGTATCTGTTTCCCTTTACTTACATGAGTTACGTCAAATTCTTCAGCATCATCGATACCTGGAATAGTAGTTTTTCCTTGGGAGCTGTAGTAGTAATCGTGAATATTGTTGCTGAGTAAACAGTAGTCTAAAAAACGTTTCAACCAAATGAATACATGCACATTTATTTGGGATGGTAATGATACCAAAGCATAACGGCACAGTTTCACTCGCTAACATAATTACCGGGTAAAATTATAACTAACGGTACTGAAAGGGGTTCAAACGGGTCTCAATGGGGGTAAGTGTAATACTGCTAACAACTTGTAGGTGTTTAATAACGCTACAATACAAGTTAAACTGAAGAGATGGCATTTAGTTGTAGTACAACAAGAGTCAAGATGTTATCGGAATTTACTGTACTTGGAGGTTCAAGAAGGGGGTGGGGGGGATTTCTCATCATTTCTTTTTAGAAATGTTTTTTGATGTAAGGTTCTAAGAATAAGAAATCGAACACAAGGGGGAAAGCTATCAATATAGAAAAAAATGACGACACAAGGGCTGCATACGATTACAAAAGGGGCTATAATATTGGGCTGCTATACAACTTTTAAACTGACTGATCTCGGACAGTAGTCATCAACGTGGTTTGTTACAATAGCATCTGGATAGATTTCAGGGGTATTTGCATAAAAATCTTCAAATTATAATCGTTGTTACTCTTTGAGAAGTTCAAATGAGAAATAATTGAGTTAAATTATTGTTCTCTTAAAGAGAAAGTTGTTTAAAGGCAAATAATGATTTCTCAATTGACCCCCAGTAAGAGACTTTTCCTGCTCACATGAGTTTGTTCGAACTCGGCAGCGTCGTCCATACCGGGTACAGTAAGTTTGCCTTGAGACACGTAGTAATAATCGTAGGGATCGTTTGAGAGAGTGAGCATGTCTGTGATTATCAAAGTTGTAATTATTGAACACATTGAACAGTGACATTTATCATGACGCTACAAGAAACAACTTTTAGATCATTTTATCCCGGAAATTACACTTACAGTGACAATACTTTTATATGCACTTTCATATGTAATTAACTGAATGCAGTCATATATTTTACTTTCTTATTTATATTTCATACCCTTTACTCCAGGAACACTGCCGGACATGATTTGGTAGAAAATATGGTAAGAACGCTCAAGAGGTTGTTGAGAGATGACACGAGCCTTCTCCAACAGATCTAACAAATATTAAATAGTTCAATAAATATCTACTTTGTGTACCACACTGAAAATGTGATAAAAGATGTATCATTGAAAACTTACAGGTCTCAATATCGGCACCGGCCAATTTACCAGTGGGACCGAAATGGATACGAATGAATTTACCCTGTTGTATTAAGAAAGTATGAAATGTTAGGTATATTTTCCGAGTCTGAATATAATATACATGTACGTATTAGCACATTAGTTTTCATTGTATAAAAAACTTACGAATCGGGAAGAGTTATCATTACGCGTTGTTTTGGCGTTACCGAAAGCCTCAAGTACAGGGTTAGTTTGGACAATTTGATCTTCAAGAGAGATCTACAGCATACAAAAATGACATGTATTTGGGTTATCACAATCAGTGCATTGTATATTCCAGATCGATTATTTGTAGTTTCCAAGATACGATTACAGTAATATCAATATACCTTCTTCTCCTCTCCAGGTTTTCCAGAGGCACCGACGGAGGCGAAGTAGGCAATAACCTTCTTCGTGTTTTCAGTTTTTCCGGCACCAGACTCTCCTCTGTTTACAATCCATTCATATATTATTAAAAATGTGTTCTCCAAAAGTATATACTACATAAAGAATATTTTATCATGTAGATATTACGGTATTTAATCAAATGATTTGTGACTTACGTGATCAAAATGGACTGATTTTCGTGGTCTGAAAGAAAAGTAAAAAATATCATGATTAGGATTGTAATTCATTTTACGCTTCATATAGAAATACATTGTTTACATGTTACATATATTACCTATATACTATCTAAACTAAAATGATTCCAGGCTTAGAAAACTAAACTGATACTAATTATAAGACTAGCTGCTTCATATACTTATAGGCAGTAAAAGATACTATAGTAGTATGACTTTTAGCAAAATGTCTCATTCTAGGTTTTTTAGTTTGTTTCGAGACAGACAAGATACATTTTTAGGGCCCTTATGTTTTTTTCCCATTAAATCTTCACATCAAATATGGATAATTGGTAGAAATTTTACTGTGCCAAAAATAAAGGATTTGATTGAATTATCTTTTCTAATTTTTGAAACCTCGACATCTGAGTTAATTATACATAGATTCTACTACTGTACTCAACGCAACAGTATCATACATAGCGTCTACTCAGAGAAGTCCCAAAGTAGGTAGGTAGTGGGTTGGGTGTGGGTATCTTTGTCTAAACATTTTAACGAAGAATTCAACTTCATTGCATTGCGTCTCGTTCTAAGCAAGCTTACTTAATAGAATTCCTACGATAAGATAAATATCAAGTACTATATAGGTTTATACAAGTGATGCAACATCTCTTCCTGCTCAGAATTACGTTATAGTATAGTTAGAGAGCATAGTCTCATTTTCATGCACTGTCAACACTAAAGGCAACTTGCCAACCGAAACTACACAAGTCTACGACTAAAGTTCTCGGCACAACTCACACAGTCGTTGAGTTACCCCAGTTTATTTTTAAATGCATCCTGTTCCGCTCTACGACATACCTATATATGGTTACCATATCACGATCACGACAACATTGCATCCTTTCTAACATCTCAAACCAAATTTTGTTCTTTCGCCATTAGAATATAACTTCTACTACTACAGACAAAAATATGCTGACGACATTTCTAATGTGTAAAGATTGAACAAGTCATTTTTCATTCATTGAACCGATGTGCTTATACAGTACTCGCATCTCATATTTCAAAAATAATATCTTCTTCATTTGATGCTTACGTCAAAAACAAGCCATACCTACTTGCACAACTTACAATACTAAAAAATTATAGAGCTATAAACATAACTATCAACATCAGGTGCCCGTCATTACAGTACATTCAATAATAGCAGCTAAACGAAATAATATTATTACAATAGGAGAGGAGAACAATTTTTCATTAGAGGTTTGCAATATTCTTAATGTGAACCACTTACTGGTCAACATTTCTGAATAGGCACCATCAGCAATGGCGAAAATGTGAGGTGGGACTTCATTCCTCCTCTTGCCGTGGTAGATCTTCATGGCACGCTGGGTATAAATGGGGTAACGCTTGTAGGGGTTGATAGCGATACAGAACAAGCCGGAGTAGGTCTAATGAGTAAAGGTAGAAAATTTTGTTAATCCATCTGTTAAAATCCATCACGTTAATTTCATGAAATCTGCACAGATCATAGAACCCTGGTTTTCATAAATATTTCGATTATTAGTTTTCTATTTTTCAGGATTAATTTAATTGTGAGGATAAGTACTGTGAGTAATTAATACTCAAAGGTTTCCTTGATATTTATAAGCTGATATCAAATAAAATGGTGTCGAGTAGGACTCGCAATTTGTAAAGGCCAGATACAAGAACGTTTCAATGGAGATTCTAGACTGCTAGGCTATTTATATGCCACTTTTAGTTGTTCGACACAGCCGCGAGTAGCTCCGAAATTTTATGGGTCTTTCCTTGATACTCTCTGAACACTTTGAGCATATAAATAGGTTGGGAAGATGTTCACCATACATTACATACATTATTCGACACAAGGATGTGCGAAATGTGAATCAACCCAAAATAGACATCCAGACAGAGACATAACCGACTTGCTCCGTACAGAGCTCATGTTACAACATACAACGAAATCACAAATGGATTTTACTCGCTATTCTCTTCAATATAATACTCTTCATGCGCTTAAAGACGAGCTACTAATACTGATATATTATTCAAGATCTATGCCTCACATCCCACATATTTCCGTTAAATATCCTTTACTGAATTTTTATATAAAAATAAATGTATACGATGGGGAAAGTTTTATATGAATTTTCTTCTCCAATCTATTACGGAATTTTTCGATTTTTTGCTATTATGAATCAATTTGGTTTTTGATCCTTGAACTTTGAAATCTTCTGACAATCCTGTTTTCATTAAAATTTTAAAAACTGTAATACTTTGCTTTAAACTTTTCTAAACTTTTCTTTTAAAACAGTAATTTTTCAAATATATAATCTGCAGAGCTGCTTTAGAGGAAATAAATATTTTTAGTGGATATTGTATATTTTTATTGTAGGTATATCATGTACCGTGTTATTTACATGATATACATACCGGAGGTTCTGTACTACTGTCGAAATTTTCTGTTGCAGATTTCATGTATTTTTTCCATTTAAGGCTACATTGTAATAAGATACTTACGTAGATCAGCTTGGTGTAATAACGTTGTTTCAAGTTATGCAATACAGATGCATCATTAAGGAAAGTCAAGTTGGACATGTCCTCAGCCTTTTCGTACTTGGGAGGGTTGACTTGGCCGACTTGTTCCTTCTTCCATTGTTTCTCCTAATGAGGGGTAAAAATGAATAATTTAATCAATATGCCGGTACTTTGAATATTTGGGGACATGGAAAATGAATTTCTCAGGTAACTCACCTCATTAGCGGCGAATACAGCAATCATATCGCCTTTTGTTCCCCTAATTTCACCCTGGACGAAACCCTCCAAATCGCTGGGTACCCAGCAAGCCTTTTTGGCATCGTAAGGCTTTGTTTGATCTAATCGCCTCTGTTCCAAGGAGATGTACAAATACTCCGATGGATCGGGTTCCTCACCCGCTTTGAATTTTTGTTCAATAACCATGGTGTTGTGCGGTTTTCAGTGGCACAACTTTTACGGAACGACCTTTGGTTGGATTAGATAATCCTTACAGAACGAACGAACAGCCCTTGAAATGAACAGCCCTTGAGCTTTCCTTTAATTAAAAAAATAAAATAATATTTAGTTTTAAAATATCAAACAGGGAAAGTAGTTTAGTAATAAAAGTGAAAGTGATGGAGCACTCTTAATAATAAATAATTATTAATTGGGCTGAAGTCAATTAGTGAATCAAAATGGCCGCCGACGAATCTCCTTTCACTACACCGGAAAGGTGGTAAAATGCTACAAAACACACAAAGCTTCTGCGTATCCTCATCAATCCAGCATACACATCCCGTTTTGGAACCGTTCCAATCTTCCGTACTCTCCTGATATTCCTGTACTTCAATTGAATGTAAGGGAAAAGATGCAACAGTTGTAAATTCACAGAGCAGATATCCAACACGGGTACATCTAAATTCCAACGCGTGAACACAAAAGGTTTTCAACCTTGAAATAGTTCTGTAATAGAGTCACGAACGAATGGTATTAGGTATTGGTAATACATGTTAAGACAATTGACTTGACTTGATTGTCCAATTTCCAAAATTCATTTCCAATAAAAACTGAAGAACACAAATAAAATTATTCGGTTTCAACTGTCCTTGTTTCTTTTCATGGTATAATGCCTCTCGGTACTGTTTAAAGATGTGTATGCTGGAACTGATTTTGAGAGTTTTGTAAATTATTTGAATCGCAGAACTGAATTTTGTATTAATTTTCACAATAATCGAATTGAATTTTTCCACAATTATCACAATATTGATTCAGCCCAATTAAAACTAGAAATAAATGTAAAAAACGAAAAATACGCAACTACGCGACTCACTTACGGTCGAAAGCTGTTCTGCGGGGAGCAACGGAAGTGAAATGCAGTTTTAAAGTATCGGTCGGGTTATCGGGTTGTGAGGATGGAGGAGGATGTTAATCCGCCGGGTTGTTTTGTCAAGTCAAGATTCTCTAAGAATCCACTGCTAAACGAAGAAAACCCCTAAGTAAGTTGTTTCATCCCGTAGTGCAGTATACCTACATACAGACTTTTTCGATGAGCCCCAATGCCATTTTTGGGACAGGCGGACCTGTGCCAAATGCCAAGTATTTAACGGGTCCGGTGTATATAGCATTAGTATTTACTGCAGCAGTTATTCGAAACAAATCCAATGAACTTTTCTGAAAGAATAGTCCATAGTACAGGGAGTTGTCGAAAGTAATGCAGCCCTATAACTATATCCCCGTATACTCCATGCAGACTTCACAATAATAATACTGCACATAATACGCCTATGATTTTGCTACTACAACAGAACATAATGTAAAACAACATTACTTAGAATACAACAGTGGCACATGTGAATAGAAAATAATCCTCCATAGCATTATTCGTGTCTGCTTTTCTTTCGGTGTGTTTTGAACATTTTCAGACGAGATCGTTTTACCTTCTGCTTAATACAGCCCTACTCCATGTAGAATTGGAAAAGAGTAGTATAAATACACGAGAAAAACGATGAGACAGTAAAATCAGCTAACGAAGAAGAAAGATCATGCTAATATAAATACTGGAACACTAAGCAACCTTTACCCAACCAACCTTCCCTCAACATCCTCAAATTTGCATCCTCTCTGATCAAAGATCCCAAAGACTATTCTATTCTCACTCAACATCATCAACTTATATAACTAAATGGAAGGAAAATATCTCACGACCCAAAAATCTTTGCCTATACAATTTACAATCAACATACAGACTCCTCTCTGACTCACTGCTCATTCCCATTCTCTTTCTCATCCTAAACTATTCACGTATCTTATGCTGGAATTAACATGGCAAACACTACGGGAGCTTGCTCCTGCATTATTAAACTCACTTTCCGTTTCTTACACTTATACTTATATAGATCCTTATACTTTGAAATTGAATTGTTGTATATAACCATAACCGTATCTGTATTATTGCATGTAGTCGCTGTAGCTTCTGTATTACTATAATTGTTGTTCAGTCAGATTTCTTTGTTTCGTCATCTCAGTCGCTTATTTTGAGGCAGACATCCGTCCCCAATCTGTATCTGGCTTTACTTTAGACCTACAGACGTTGCTGACAATGAGAAGAGTAGACCTTAGCATATAGCAGAAAAATTACCTTCTTTCTCACCCGCCTCGGTATGCAAATACACACAAACAATCAGGGACACTTATACCATACCATGTAATTATCAATGTATCCTCTACCAGAGAATCCTCAAGATGCTCACATGCTAAATAGTGTTGTGAATGACATGTTATTCATAATTATTCTACTTGTTACTTAACTGAGCTCTTGGCGCAGATGCCGTTGTCGTTGTGTTATAAATTATTTTATAACTTCATACGATGCAACACAATACAATCATTTTATTTCCATTCATAACCTAAAGATCTTCCGCATAATTGTTATTACCATTGCCACGTAGGCTATACACAAGCAGCACACGATCTATGTAACATTTTGCTTTTATTTCTAGTACTACTTACAGTTTATCCCTGGTAGTTAACAAAATCATGCTATGCATTCTCACACGCAAAAAATACAATGTCAACTGTGCTGATTACTACAGAATACGATATAAATGTGAATTGCGCAGATTTAAAGATTTCACAGATAAACACGTTCTTTCTTTCATACTCATGTAATACGTTTCATTTTTAATGTCGCAGTATGTATTACAAAACTGAATAGAAGAGTTTGTAAGATTCCTTACCACGGAAAAATACTCCTACTACAAATTATACGCAGTGCCTGGAGACGAGAAAAAATAAAACCATTTACGTAGTGTTGAATACTGCTGTACGATACAAGACATGTAGCTGAAGACTAACACTAACAATAAACTGAATAAACTCTATAGCAAACAGACAAAAAAGGAAAGCCCCGTTGTTACATTACAATGCAGTCGCAAAAAATTCCAAAGGAAAAATAGGAAAAATTCCTATATTGGAGTATAAATAGAATGGATTTTTCTAAGTGTGAAGTACAAATACGTCTGTGCAATTTAAATACACTCCCATATATTCCATACGTATGAAAAGAGTACAATGAATTGAATACTTTACTATTATCTTGGTTTTGTACTAACATTGTTATGCAATTAACTTTTGGGATATTATTTACTCGCTTTTATTCTTTAATAGTCTTTGTGGTAGAATCTTTAGTTAAGTTTAAATTAATTAGTGCAAATATTTGGTGATTAAAATTTGTATTTTGGAATCCAGCGTTTGACAACCCTGTCCTGTTTGGATGCAGTACATTGAGACTTTTATTTTTTAAGCTTACCCAAAAATATCGTATAGTTATTGTCTTGCAATTCGGCTAGCCCTACACGAGTAAGACATGCTATACATACCAGACTGTGTAGAGAGAGTAGAAACGATATGCTACATCGTTAAATACAGTCGTGTCCTCGTCACCTTTTTACATTGCATTTACCATCTCACATTATTAGTAGTACTGCAAGTAGAACAAGAATATTGTGGAATGGTTAGCAAAGCATGGGGAAAGTAATTTCCCCGATTCGGCTCTACTGCTCTGTTCTGTTGTTTTCTTTGAAGTAACACTTTTTCTCTCTTGATCTCAATCTTCTGGTGGGTTGGTCGGGTTAGCCTGGCTTCGTACACTCCGCTTTTACAGTTACACTTTACAATAGTGGTGTGTATACCTTTCACAGTTTCAGCGACTCGACGAAATTGAACCTACATTTATTTCTGGAAGACAATTATAGAGTGGATGCCAATGCCAGCGGATTCTAGTCTATTTATTCCCCCTACTACACTGACGCTACATATATGTAAATACCGTAATATACGGAATATGTGGTGGCATATTTGTTACGGGTATTAGTAGTTAATACTATTGCTATTACAGTGCTATATGTATTTTCCTTGCAGTTAGTAAAAGCTATAGTCTCACTCTCACTGAATTGTTACAGTTTTCCTACAAAACCATAACAGTCTATTTCTTTATTATGCAATTGGATCCTTAATAGATTGTTAATCACAGTTTAGTGTTTCGCTTTCATTTTCATTCATTTATCACATTATATACATTGTATGTATTTTCTTCAAAGCCACAGCTCACCGAAATTCTGGTTCAAAGGACACAGAGATCACCTTATATTTCTATTTGTAAATGAAAAGATGGATTCAAGTCGGATTTTGTTTATATCACACTTACATGATGAACGTGGTGCTACATCATGCATGAAGTTTGTCTACCCTTGTATAATATAATATTACAGTTTCATGTTTTCAATGCAGTCTAAGTTTCATATATCAGTTATACAGATCTGTAGGTAAGATATAGTAAATATCAAAAAGAAGTCGAGACGAAGGCTTTTTTACTATAGTGTAGTGTGTCTGCGATGTATTCAAAAAGTTTTATGCATGTTAAGGTATCTATGTTATATGCAATTTTATGTACGTGAAATTTGTATAGAAAAAGTTTGAAGAAGGTACCTATGTAAAATTAAAATGCAGGAATTCTTATCGTGTAATGTATCAAAATGAGTTCAAAATTGATTGTATGGATTGTACAGTATAAATAGTAATGCATCTGTGGAGGTACTGATTCAATTATTTCAAATTCTTTATTCACTCAATCATCGTCATCAAGTCATCATCATTTTCCATTTTATTTTACAATGCTTCCACAACTTTTGACGCTTAATTGTGTAATATTTGTTAAGGCTTAACAGAAGGAAATTATGGAAGGCTATGATAACTTTGCTCTATTAACAAACCCAACTGCACAGTCACTTTGGCCCTGAATTTACTGATGTGTACCTTTTCAAAATAAAGTAGTGCCAGTGAGTTTATAGTGATGGATAGCTGTAGAGAAATAGGTTCATCAATAAAGGAAAATGTTCATTTCCCTTTAATTTCCTCTCTACGATCTTAATATAATGTATGAAGAGTATACGTGTGTACTGCTTGCTTATTTATATAAGACTGGGTGTTAGAGTGTCCATTAATAATATTTAGTAATATTGCGTGTTGGACCTTGTCAATTCAAGTTGAAATTAATGAAAGCAATTAAAGAATAGTTTAAGTAATGAAGTACAGTAGTAGTAGTCGTAGAGTAGAGTATTTGGTAGAATAAGTAATATTAAAGATAACATTTAGGACTATTCAATGACTAGATAGCTCACTAGGGAATTCCAGATCAAACTGAATTTGCCCACTGAAAATCTTTTAACTAAACAACGAAAGGAAACCAAACATTTGTAGTATCTTAATGTAGTGTAATACAGTAAATGGTACTTCTAACAAATAGTATTATTATGTAGCACAATATAGGGAGGTAGGTTGAACTCAGGGAAAATAACCGTTCCTTTGAATAAATAACTAAATGCGATAGAGTAATAATAATATAACAGTAGCTGTTCACAATTAATTAATTAATTAGCCATTAATTGTAACAAGGTGATAATTTCCTTAAATATCGGAGTCGTGAAACGGATCGAATGAACGCAAATCCGATGGTGGAGGCATCCTAGGAGGTGCTCGGTGCTGTAAAATCATACAATTAAACTTCAATTAGTATCATTCCTCCATCAGTATCCAATTCATTACGCCTATTTAAAACACGGGGGAGGTGTCTACAAATTTTATCGGATTTTTCAGGTTGAACAACTATTTCTAAGAAACTATATCAAACTGAAAGTAATAAAACCAAAGCCAGGTAGTATAGTCAATCGTAGAGAATAGGGGTATGGTATGTTTACAACTGAAAGTAAAATACTGACTTGTCTGTGATGCCAGTTTTTCCACTCTGCTAGAATTAAATGTACTAACCTACTAACACGGTAATGGAGTAAATTGGTACAAACTCTCAAAAATTCATTACTTTCACCGTCAGATCTCAAATACTTACATTTCGATATAAATTTAGCTTAACTCAATCAATCGCCCTGTCGCTTTGGTTTTTTATAGGTTTGCTGTAGGAAAATTATAGTCAAAGTAATATTTTAGGCAATATTAAATTTGTGTTTAGGTAATTTGTAATTGTAAGTAGTATTTTTCATATTCTTCATATTACATTTGCTATTCTAATAATTTTATGTGTATAAAAATTCGTAAACCTGATAATGATACTGTGGTAAAGAAAATTATGGGAATCAAAAACAAGTACACATAAAAATAATAATAACATGAAACAACTTAACATCATGACACCACAATAGAAGGACAACATTCATACATGAACAATTATTCAGCTATACAGTTAAGTTACGGACAGAACTTACGTACAGACTTAATGGACACGAATTAATAGGTAATGACATAAAAACAAATAATATATAAATAACCGTGTTGCCTGAATATGTGCTTCTTTAAGTGGTCGTGATATTAAATCTGTTTTCCCACATAAGACAATAAAATCTTCACATACTATTTAGTGTCTTACCCCAGAAGGGCTCATTGCACGAGCAACGGATCCACCCCTTCCCTTCACTCGCATTTTGCTCAAAGCTTGCTCTGCCAAGTCGGATCGTTCTTCAGCTTCTTCCAGTTCTTGTTGAGCCTTGCGGAACTTGGCCAAATTCAGGGCAGCGATTTCTTCCTGTTATTTTAATACAAAGGTATGTACAATCTTTTTAGTTTTGTATTGTAGCTTTAAGTAAGAATGTATTTTGTTAGTATATAATTCACTTACGGCTTCCTCAATCTGCCTCTTGTAAGTCTTGATCTTTTGTTGGAGTTTCTCAACAAGGTCTTGCATTCTTTCATGGTTCTTTCTGTCTTCCTCGGCCTGGAAACTCAATTCCTTAATGCGACGCTCTCCCTTTCTCAAGTTCTTCTGAGCATCGGCATGTCGTCTTTGCTCTCCATCCAATTCATTCTCCAAGCCACGTACACGTTCTTCTAATTTTGCAATGGCCTTCTTTCCTCCCTTAAGAGCATTGGCTTCAGCTTCGTCAAGGCGGATTTGAAGATCCTTAATTTGGACTTCCATGGCTTTGCGGGCTTTCTCTTGGTTCTGTGCATGTTCTTGTTCAGCGCGGAGTTCATCTGCAAGGCGGGCAGCATCTACCATGGCTTTCTTTGCTTTCTCCTCAGAGTTCTTGGCCTCATTAAGGATTTCCTCCAAATCAGACTAATCAATCATACCATAAAACAATTAATCACTCAATTACACTTAAATTAACTTTCTTATGTTTTCATTAGTAACGTATATTTTTCTCACATGAAGAGTTTGGAGTTCAGACTCGAGTTTCCTCTTAGCCGCTGCAAGAGATCCAGCTTGGGCTGATAATTCATTAAGGTGTTCATGAGCATCAGTCAACTCTTGTTCGGCAGATCTTCTTGCTCTATCGGCTTGCTCCAAAAGAGTGCGAGATTCTTCAAGCTCGTTGGCCAGAGCATTCGCTCTTCTCTCAGAAATTCCAAGTTGTTCCCGTGTCTCATCCCTTGCTCGTTGTTCCTCTTCCAGCTGAGATTGAATTTCTTTCAACTGTTGTTGGTAGCGCTTAATACTCTTTTGGGCTTCGGCATTTGCCTTGTTGGAGTGATCTAAAGCAATTTCTAACTCGTTGATATCTGATTCGAGCTTCTTTTTCATGCGAAGAGCCTCTGCCTTTCCTTTAGCTTCAGCTTCCAAACTGGCTTGCATAGAGTCCAAGGCTCTTTGATGGTTCTTCCGGGTGTTCTCGAATTCCTCCTCCTTCTCTTGTATTCTTCTGTCGATTTCTTGACGAATTTGAGACAACTCCAATTGTCCACGAAGAACTTTATTTTCTTCCTGTTCAAGGGCGGATTCAGCTTCTTCTAATGCAGCTTGCAATTCCTCCTTCTCTCCTTCCAATCTCTTACGGGCTTTTTCGATCTCGTGAATATTGCGTCCACCTTCTCCGATTTGGTCCATTAGGTCTTTGATCTCATCGCCGAGGTTCTTATTTTCACGGCGAACAGCGTCGAGTTGTTCTTGTCCTTCTTCATAAACAGCTTTAAGGCGGAACAATTCTGTGGAATAGTTTCTGCATTCCTTTTGGGAAGCGTCCAGTTCAGCCGAAAGATCATCCACTTTGGCTTTCCATTCAGCGACAATTTTATCAAAATATTTTGCTTTCTTTTCCATTTGGTTGGCAAGAGAGTTGGCACGTTCGACTTCCAATTGCATATCTTCGAGCTCGGTGGACAGGCGTTGTTTGGTCTTCTCAAGTGCGACTACCTTTTGGTTGAGAGATTCTATTGTTTCTTCCGCTTCGGCCAAACGGGCTTGCAATTTACGCCTGAAAAATTAATTTAATAGAGTAAAATGCATATTCATGAACCACTAAATAAATAAATTATAACTAAATTCCTCCATTTAGTAAATTAGTAGTCTTTAGACACTTACTTGGCTTCTTCAAGTTCTTCAGCTCGGGCAAGACCCTCAGACTCATACTTGGCTCTCCACATCTGAGCTTCAGCATTAGACTTGGAAAGTTGTCGCTGGAGATCGGCTTTACCCTCTCCTTCTTCATCAAGTTGTTCCCTAAGACCATCCAAGTCGTGTTCAACATTTCGGAATTTGCCTAATAAAGTAGCCCTTTCACGAGATTCTTCATCAGCCAATCTTTTTGTATCTTCAAGTTGAGTTGCCAAAGAGATCTTAATTTTATTAAGCTGTGAAACTTGGGATTCGGCATCTTCGAGCTGTCTGGAAAGATCGCTGTTCTCAATACATAACTTCTTTTTACTTTGATCGAGGTCACCCACAGTTCTGGAAGCTTCTTCGTATTTACTTTGGAGTTCGTTCATTCCTTGCTGTAAGTGTTTGTTGAGCTTCTCTAAACCGACCTTCTCGTTGGAAATGTGGTCCATAGCTGCCCGGATGTCATTCAATTCACTCGACATTTGAGATCGGTCTTTTTCGGCCCTGTGGAAATACAATTATTCATTCATGATTTGTTTAAAGGAATGATACAGTTTGTGTTTATCGTGTATATAATCTTACTTGGCCTTCATTTTGTTCAAGGTATCGATTTGTTCTGCCATTTCCGCTACGGCATCATTGTGTTTCTTGCGAATGTTAGCCATGGAAGCTTCATGCTGAATATTTGATTCCTCAACATCCCGTCTAAGTTTGGACAACTCAGCCTCTCGTTTTTTGTTAAGTTCGATTTGAGCGGATGTGGCACCACCAGCTTCCTCCAGTCGTTCGCCGAGTTCCTCCAATTCTCGGGCGAGATCAGATCTTTGTTTTTCTGCTTTAGCCCGAGCCTGTCTTTCTGCTTCAAGCTCTTCTTCCAATTCCTCAATTCGGGCCTGAGAAAACATATTGGCATTTAACATTGCGAGTCATACAGATACAAGCCACGATTTTAATTTCAATTTCGACATAAAAGATTTTATTATTACTTGAAGTTCCTTAATTTGTTTTTGAAGTTTGGAGACAAGGGTCTGTTCATCTTCCAATTTGGCAGAAAGAGAAGAGATTTCTTTATCTTTTCGTTGGATGGTCTGTTCGAGTTCTTTTTTGTTTCGTTCGAGGTCGGCAACAGCTTCTTGGGTCAATTTTAGATCACCCTCAACTTTTCTCCTGGACTTTTCAATATCACCACGGAGTTTCTTTTCTCGTTCCAATGAATCCTCCAATTCGTCCAGGGTTGATTCCAACTTGGTCTTGACTTTGTTTAGATGGTTAACTTTGTCTTCAGCCGCCTGAAAGTAAACGAAGTAAATAATAATTCGTGTTTACCACAAACGAGTTGACAAGCAAAAGTAAATATTTGCGAATGCAGAAATAAATAACACTACTTATACTTGCCTGCAAATCTTCAGCAGTCTTCTGGTTAATTTCTTGCATGTGCTTTTTCTCTTTGTTGAGTTTATTGATGAGCTCATCTTGGTGGGCGATCTCATCATTGAGGTTTCGGATTTGATGTTCTTTTGTAGCCTTATCACCGTCAGCCTTGTTAACAGCCAATTCTAAATCTTCAAGTTCTTTCTTGTACCCTGCAATTTCTTGTTCCAATTTTTTCTTCTGAGAGAACAATTGGGTTCGTACTTCCTCTTCCTGGTTGAGGCGTTCTTGGGTGTCCTAAATCAAGGGTTTGAAATATTTCATAGTAAATCCTTACAAATAGCAAGTAATCAAGAATCTCTCCAGGTAGGTATAATAGAACTGCGTGAACGACTATCTCACGATGTAATAAACTACACTCCATTTACCAAAAGTGCATGTGAAACTGCTATACATATTTCTTTTCTACCTAACCAACATTATCTGAAAATTCATCAGGCTGTTTTCACAGGTTGGCATTACTCAATGGTATCAAATGTCACATTATCCGATTCTTACATTAAAGAGATTTCTCACACCATCTTCATTTTAGTTCAAAGCGTGTTTTCATATATATGGCTACTTAAATAATTTGATTGCACTATGCAAATTGTATAAATTATAATCGTGCTATATATTTGCACATCACTCGACATTCCATCATCTGTCTGCATTTTTACAAATAACTGTAAGATTTATTTCATACATGGAAACCATCGGTTGTTTTCATTAATATAAATTTTTAAACTTTTCTAACATATCTTTCAGATCACCAAATTCCCTCTTCTCTAAACGAGTAAGCAAAATTAAAATATTACAAAAATATTATTATGGCTTATGCAATGCACATCAATTCCTCCAGGGCGTGTAGGAGGAATTAGGCACTAAAACAACATGCAACCGGAGGCTAGGCTATCTTTAGTATATTGCAAATTATCACCATTACCTATGTGGGTGTACGTAAATACTAAATTGATTCTTTCTTTTGAGTAACAAAATAAACTCGTTATTTATAAACTGCACGAATATACACAGGTACCTATTGCTTTGGCGAACATACGTGCGAGTAATATCGTTAAAAAGTAGAGTTGCAACAAAGTTTAATTTTATAAATGCATTCTAAAAAAATTATATCTACATATAATATGTACTCTTTCACAAAGCTTTTTAGTTTATGAAACGATGTGCTTTGTGGAATGCATCACACGTTGGCAGTATATGGTATAGATAGTTCATATCACATTAGTGTTTACATTTATATGCAACTTGTATATAGTAGTGGAGTACCACATACATGATAGTGTTACAGTGTACTTTGGTAAGTATAGGTATGTAAATTCTGAATGTAATTATAATTAAGGGAAGATTTTTCATCTCGTCATTATATTAAGTAGTGCATACTTAGCGATGTGACGAATTGCCCTGAAGCATATTGATGTAAATGTTACTTGTGCACTTTGCTAAACATTTCTCATCTTAATAATGCTGCTATTATCATTATTACTTTTAGCAACATGCTGTGGTGTTCTATTGATTGATCGAAATTCACACTTAACGGAATTTTTCGGGTTTCTTGCCAACAATTTTTGTCAGGAGCAAATATACATTGCTTATGACAAGATTCTAGAGCTTTAACAAAGAGAAGGTCCGTGAGACACGTTGTACAGTATATCATCTAGATCTGAAAACGTGTGTTTGGGAAAAGTGGGGAAAAGTGTATAGCAATACGTATACATGATATAATTCAGAGCATTTACTGATATGAAATCTGACTACATTCATCCATACATTTATTTATGTCGCGAAAGAGTACAGAGCAGCTGCTGCTCACCGTGAGATGTTTTTCGTTTTGCTATCATAGGTAATCTCTTGCTAGTTCCCTTTGCTGCTAACATCCTACGCTTCAAAACATAACATTTCAACTCATCATTTCTTTCTGCAACCGCACCGTTTCCCCCAATAACGCTGTAAGCCGCAGCAAAGATCATTCTATGTGTATGTGTGTACTTTTTCATGCTTTTCTACCACATTCAACATTTGTCGCATGTTTCTATCGATGTATAAATTATATTAGGTATAGCAGTTGCTATGCTTAGACTTTTTAGTTTTTTACACCTATATCTCACTCAGAAAGAACTACATACATATGCTTGAGGCAAACCTAATATTATTTATTACTATTACGGATCGGAATTCCGAACCACTTTTCAGTCTCACACTCCTCAAGCGAAAATGAAGCAAGTGCGAAAACAGTAAATAAAATATTAACCCTGCTCCGTATGTTCAGTCTGGATTGGATCACTTAGTGGGAAAATATCCAAATTGCTTCCTACTAGCTTTATACTTATTTTGGCAGTGGTAAGGAGAATACGCTGTTTTTCTGCCATAATCTTCCAATACTTATTATAGATATTTGATGTTCTTGCATGCGTCATTCTTTGTGGAAAAAATATCATCGGGGTGAGCTTTATCTTTAAGAGTAGTCCTTTTCCGTTATATTTATATGACATTAAATTAGGGTATCCATCTAATCCTATCAGAAAACTCTTAGCCCACTTTGTGTATTGCTCCACAAATAATGAGTGTGCAATGACGTAAATGTTGCATGTTTCTTTTAACACAGAAAAGTGCCATTGTGTGTACGCTTCATTTTTTCCGACTTTCTCTAACACAATTTACCTAAGCTGTATGCATTAACTACAATAGAGGTTTCCTAAAACCTGGCGGAGTAAAAATGGATGTCTAGAAAGTTATAATTTATTTAATCAATATTTACCTGAAGTTGGGCATCCAAGTCGGCTTTTTGGGCGTTCACTTTATTAAGCTTTTCGGTAAAGTCTCCTAGGGATCCGCGTTCTGCTTCCAGCTGGCTCAAAAGATCATTTTTCTCCTGAAGAATTTTGACATTTTTCACCTCCAGTTCTTTTCTCGCCTTTTCTTCCTTTGCAAGTGCTTCCTCGGCTTTAATGGCACGTTCTTCCAATTTCTGTTTATAAACGGTTTGAGCCTCATATAATTCAGCACTAGGAAGACCCGAAGGTCGTATCATATCGTCGTCCCCAGTACCCATAGTTGTGTAATATTATTTGCAAATTGAAAACTAAACTTTGGAAAGTAAATTGTGGTGTATTTTTATTTGTAGTTGTATACTATGAGTTGCACTAACACGTGTGTATGTGGATGTATGTTACAGTTCTACTTATATAAGTGCGAATTCTAATTAATTTCAATCGAAGTATCAAAATAAATCACATTCAGATCGGCTCAACATTCACAGACAACACAACCTTTTACAAAACAGCATGACCACAACTGAAATCGGAACGGCAGCAGAAATCAACACTGAACTAACTCCGAAAGGGATACTGATTGAATGTGAAGTTTGGAATATCTCAAAGCTCGTTAGAACTGGTAGAGCTTCTTCAGAAATTTTCAAGAGAAAGCCCTACCAGTTTTAACTAAACTTGAAATACAATTTTCTAATAAAAGAATTACAATTGAGAGAGATTTGGAATATTCCAAACTGCGGAAGAAGTTGGAATTGGTGAAAGCAGATTGAATCTTTGATGTGGTAAGATTGGACGGGCTGGATGGATGGAACCGTTGATCTGGACTGGACGGGATGGAATCCCAAACCAAACTGCCACCAACTCGGTATCTTAGCAGAGTAATTTTTACTATTTATTTGAGTCATATCATATCTGCAAGTGTTGGGTGTGAATGTTCAAGAGACATACACGAAGACCAAAGTACATATTCAAATACAGTAGTGCTAAGTCTTTTGGTCTGGGGAATACTCTTGCAAGCTTTCATAGGGTCGCAAAACTCCTACACAGATCTCCGCTTTTTTTTCTCCGGGAGTCTCAGTCATAACTACACTAACAAACACAGTTGGGTTAAGTTTAAGTTAAATTTATGCTGTACTGTCCCTCAGACGAAGAATTTGCCACTCTCTGCAGAACCAGTATATGAAAAAGTTACTTCTATATCGTAAAACTACAAACTGACTGTGTGTTGAACCTGTTAAGCTGTCTAGTTTACATTCGAAAAGACATCACGAGTCTACGGAAGAAAATTTTCCTAAATTTATTCCACTTCCATCCTTTCCTTCCTTTCAATCCACGAGTAGACACATGGAGTACCTAGCAGGTATGTAAATGCCATAATAATATCAACTAAACCAATCTAACACACCTACATGCCTATAATATATCTTCCGTATATCTTTCCAGAATTCGGAACATAAAATCCTCGTCCAAAACTAAACCCGTGAAGGTGTAATGTGCAGCCAAGTCTTATCTGTGTATGAATATTTGTTAAATATCTCATCTCGCTTCTCGTGATGCGTAATGCTAAACTGATCTTAATATCTGTATAGCATCTGCCTTCCATTTCTACTCGGTTTAACGTACACCACCGGCACTATCCTCTGACTCTGAAATGAATTCTTTAATAAAACTCAACTCTGTTATGAAAATTGGCACTGGCACTTATCACAGGCTGCATAGCTTAGATTTTACTGCATTTTAGGTTACTCTGCTCCATGTAAATTCGTAAGCTCCCCATCATCACCACTACTGTATGGCTAAGACACATAACTTAGAAAAAATCGTGTCATTAGATAAACTTATGGTGAAACATACTGCTCATACCCTCCTTTACTTTGTAAGACTGAACTTCACAACGCGTCATATACTTCATACTTTACACGAAGGTTTTAGTTACTCCCGATTCAGTTCAGCAACAAGATCACAGCAGGTGTATGATATACGATGTTCTCCTTAAGTGCCTTCTTTACTCCCTTTTAGCCACGAATGTACGCAGTTGTACATCACATTTCTAAATAAATTCTTGCACAAGCTCCTGCAAACAGCACCTTCCTACGACCAGACACAAATGCCCTGCTACAAATACTACAGAAAGCACACAGAGCACACACTGTCTCATGATGAATCGATCTTCTTACTTTATTTCACCAATTATAAGTATACATGACACAAAACAAGCTTGGAGCTCTGAGACTTTCCTACGTACTCCACACTACACACCTTTATAGTTTAATTTTCCTTAGTGGTTTTTGCTCGGGTTAGCTGTAATGTTTTCGCTCCGTAGTTTTGCTTTGGCTTCATTTCCCATCATACTTTGAAGTACCAAAGCAAGCACCGAGGATAGAGATGCTACAACAACACGGAAATATTGCCGTGTCACTATAATACATGAAATGTCTTCTAATATGCGTACCTTTACGATGTATGCTCAGTATTCCCCATTAAATTTCACTTTGATCTATGGGAATTCTTCCAAAATGCACAGACACATAAGAAAAATGTCGTCAAGAAAACATAGAGAAGTTGAGTGCATCTGTATTTTTTTCTCGACATATCATAACTCTTGGTATTCCTGAACATAAAAGTGCTAAGTCGGGTTGCTTGTCTTGTCTCCTTTCATTGCACAAATGGCTCATTATCCATTCCCGTCGTCATACGTACATTTGAACAATCAATAGCACTCATTCTTAAATGCATTTACTGTAGTAAATGGTAAGTGTGTCATGGAATTCCTATCTCATCACCGATTTAAACCATTTAACACTTCTTAGAACTGAATGCAATCTAGATTAGATTAACCAAACATTATCTGAGCCGATTCATTCAAACAAACTATCCAAACATACACAGATACTTCGAATGTAAGTGTTAATAAAAAACAACTTATATACTTAGGCATATGGACTTCCAACGAATGAAAAATCAAAAAATAAATAAGACTAATTGTATTTCTTGTGTCGTTCCCACCCCTACATGGTTTTTATGTATCGTGGTGACGATATCTGTATGTTATGTACTTTCATCAGCAATAATAGTTAATGTACAGATAAAAACTACTACGCCTACCTTAAGCTCGTCCTCGATCCGAGTGACGTTGAGAAGTGGTTTAACCTTTTGCCATAATTTCCACCAAGCCCACGTCCGCAACTGCAAGTAACGTCGCAAGTTTCGCTGGACGACTTGCAATGCGATCCTGCAGAGAAGCAACGAGTTTAAGCATAAACAGGAAAGAAATCGGGCCAGAAAAGTCACGTTGGTTAAATTGAGACAGAGTATGTCATCATCAGCAAGAGAGACCAGGTCGAAATCGATATGAATGACACGCCATTAAATGACAGCAGCGTGAAGTGTCACCGAGACGCGAAAGAAAAGAAATCCAAAAATAAACTCACATAATATATCATGAAAGCCACTTTTGCCGACAAATCGTTTTATAAAGAACAGAACGTATGTGCATGGCTAACGTTCACGAGAAAGTAATATGAAGAGCGCATTAAGGTTGGGAATGTGAAATAAATATAAGATTAATTCCCAGAAAACATTATACTATGATCTAGCAACATTACAGTCTTCGCAGGGATTATTTTTCTGTCAGATTGGATACAAATGATAAAAATACATTCCTCTAGAAAAGGAGAGGCAATTCAATTTTAATGTTTTAGAACATTACTCGTATACAGATTAGATAGGTAACTCAAAAAAACAATTCTTTGCCAGAATAAAAATTTATGTAACATCTAATGCAATTTTGAGATGAGTTATGGCGAGTAGACTGTGACTATGACATATCCGTTTTTCATAAAAAATAAAATGTACTCTGTAGGTTAATATATAAAATATAGAGAAAGCAAAAATTCATACAAAATTGCAGGTTTCTCAGATGGTACATAATCTTCTGATTGATAATGCCAGTAAGAAATACAAAAGGACGATAAAAATGAACGTGGAATTACAGATAACGGAGATATAGAAATTGCCAAATTCTCTGGGGCAATATGATTGATAGACACATTTTAACTCAAAGAATAAGATGGTGGCATGGCAGGTACAAATAACCGTTAAAATAACATACCGCTGGTCTTGAAGCTTTTTGTACTGTTTGCGGCTGATGTAACCCCGAATGGATGACTGCAACCAAGTGATGATCTTGGCGAGTCTTTCGTCACGGATTTCTTCAAGTTGACCCAAAACACCGGCTCTGAAGAACACCTGGGTTGGTGATCATTTATAAATCTTAGATTAGTTTTCCTTTTCAAAACAGAAGGATTTATAGCTGTCATGTGTTATAAATGCTCAGATGCGGATAGAGAATATTACTTTTTGCTTGCAAAAGATCTTAATACTTTTGAAGGTGGCAATAACAGAAAATCAAGCGGGTTTAGTCAGAGATGTGGAAGCTGAATATTAAAACCGAATTTATACGACAATGCTACTTACGTGTACATAACTACTAAGCTTTGCAAATGCCGTTAATAAACCACTCATAGAAATGGATAAGTTACAAACAGAGTTCAAATGGGAGGAATCATGAAGCGACATTAGCATATAAAATTAATCTGTTTGCGTGAACCTTAATATTTTCCGAAGCTGCTTAATCTGTGTAGTAGGTGAAAATAAACGGCATAAGATCCGATTAGCTACAGTGTAACAGCAATAGAACACTCTTGCTAATATTTCATGCAATGCAGTTATTGCAAAAAAGCTTCTAAAAACAAAATCGGTTAACATTCCAATTTTCCACTTGTACGAAAGCATCTGAGCAAAAGATGTGCAATCTTAGTTTTTCTGTGGAGGCCATTCAATTCCTAACGCGGTTGTACAAAGTGATTATCAAAATAAAACTTCGCAGTTGAAAAATTTATGAAACAAAATATAAAATTCATAAGCAAAAAGTGCAAATGCTATTTTTAAAAATGAGATAGTACATAACCAAAAATAATGATTTGGCTGTAAAGAAAATATTTCAAAGCATTGCCTTTGTATTTCCCAATCTGTACTGATCTGAATCGAGATTGACTGTTTCCAAAATTACTTGAGCGCATTTCTTCTCATCGGAGATTTTTGATGCAGCTTGAGGAGCTAAGATCTTGTACCTTTGAAAAGCAATTTAAGCATAAAATGATCAAACCAACAACTACGGTCAAACATCACCATTTTGTGTTCAGAATGGTTACACCTTATCCAAAACATTTTAATTTGTATGGAAAGGTTGACTACATTTACTTACACAGATTGAGTTTATGTACCCATTTTTGGATTGCTGTTCTAGAGCAAATTTGTCATTACAAGAATATCTACACTACACATACTCTACTCTGTCAGACCCTTGAAAAAACGTAAGCTGGTTTTCAGTTTTTTCTGGGTTGTGCATGGGTGCTGACATATTTGACTTATTACGCAATACTACAATTCTTCTACCAACATAACACGACTACACTCTTAAAGTAACGCTTCAGTACAAACGAAATATGCATTAAATTTGCAACCTCAATCTGCATTTCATTACAGAACCATTTCCTTGGTTTTTATCTGTCTTAGTGTACAGAGTCGCTGCAATAACTTTTATTACAATGAGATTTGGCTGAATGTTGATGCCAGGCCAGGTCATGAACCGGCAGGCTAAGCCGAGCAATTTTTACTACCTTAGACAACAACTTTCATTACCCGAGTAGTACAAGGTAATGTAACAGCAACCGACAAAATACGTGCATTAACGTGAAAGCATGCCGTTTGTATACAGAACTCTACTTACATGTAGATTTGCCTGTAATAATGTTGCTTCAAAGAAATTATTGTACCTACTACGGAAGTGGTAAAGTCGAAAGGTTTTTCGGACAACAGTCATTCAGGGTAAGGTTAAAATTTAGTGAAAATAAATCAGAACAGAATAACTTAAAGGGAAATCCTGCTACTACATTATCATGAGACTGACGATGAGTTTATATTATAAGCTACTTTACTATAGACAATGCACGCATATAGATACGTGAATAGTTGTAGTAAGTAGTTTATGGGGGAAGCTCATGTCCCACAACGAACAATTTGTGAAGAAAAGAAAACAAAGTAGTAAACTCGTAATATTTTTAACACTTTATGACTGTCTGCATGACTGACTGTGGGGAAAAACACTCCACTTCAAAATTGTTTTCTTTTCTCAGCAAATGTTTCTTTTTAAAAAGGTCAGAGCAACTGTGAGTGAGTGGAGTAAGAAAGTTTTTCTCTGCCACCAGTCTCTGATGATGTCAGTAGATTGATGGACAGATCAGTAATGATGGTAATGGGAGAAAGTTAAACAGAATAGACAGGGATCGGGCTGTAGAAGAGTGAAGGAGAATTATCGAGGAAGTGAGGGAATCAGTCAAATCAAAGCTGTTTTTCTACTACGGAAGATACTTATCGTAAAACCAAACACAAAGAGCAATAAAATAAGGCTGATAAAAATACGCATTTGTTTTTTACTCAAGTCAGTAAAGAATGAAATGAAAGAAATAGATTTTAAAGGGAAGTCGGACATAAATGTGACGTCTTCGATCACCCTTGTACTTAATATTTATAAGTGAACAGCCAGACAATAGTGCTACCGAGCAACAGAGTTCAACGAGTCGAGGAAAATAAAGAGATCGAAATGCAATATTAAGTGAAATGCAGTGATATTAAAGCTAAAATTAAATGAATTGACAGGCTGTTTTTAAGAAAAGAATCGTGAAAAAGAAATAATAATCAATAATGCGTAGTTTACAGATTTGAATAAATTGTTTTTGGCTACATGCCTTGGTATGACCCAATCGGTACTTATCAGACTCCAGTTGGATAGCATCCATACAAGCTTGAGCCATTTTCTTTGCATCTTTTTCAGCATTCATTTGAGTAGGGGCTAAGATAATGTACCTTGAGGACACACATTATTGTAACATGAAAATAGATCTTCCTTTAAAGAAAGAGCAATGCACAATTTGCACAAATTGAATAGATACACCACATCAAATGTAACATAGTGGGCGATAAACAGCCCAACACTTGTCATGCAGCATAAACGCTTAATTTTAAACAGTAGATACTAATAATAAGTCTGGAACTTAATGCTAGTAATAATTATTACGTAGTAATTACTGCATGGTAAGAATTGTCTGGTGAATACATATTATTATTCTAGCAGAGGCATGTAAAGAAATTTATGACGGTGGATAATAAAAGAGACTGTCAGATGTTTTGCGGCAGATCTTAGAACTGTGTACAAACAGTCATAACAGTTGTTCACTTTTTCTATCCATAATTCATTATTCATAAGATTTGGCGTGTACATAAACTAACTAATTACTATCATAGCATATCACAACTCAACTCTATTTTTAAATAGTTCTAGCCAAGATACACGTAAACACACTTCATGAGGGTTTTTAAGGTACAGACTAATAAAAGACTCACATACATCGCATCGTCTCTGTATAATAGACACAAGAAACAACCTCATCGCTCTAATAAATAGCTTAAGGGACACAGCACGTCAAGGAAAAATCAAACCATTCCTACAGCGAAGGGATAGATAGCTACTATTTATAATTCTTGTGTAAATGGATCAAGTTATCACAAATGACAACGGATTTGCAGGTGTTTTAGTGTATTTATAAGTCTACAAACGACTAAGTGTATTATGTATTGTGTAGCAAAATTTGTTACCCGAATTCTCCAAGGATTAAAGCCACACTTTTTGGTCTACCGTGTATTTGTAACTATCAAATGTACATCTAAAGGGAAAGCTTTGTAGCATTGTGGGGTAAAAATGTTTTGTAATGTTCAATGGAGAAATAAACTTAAAGAGACACACGAATAAATTGGAACAGGCATTTGCACTTTATAAAAGTCAGAGGTGAATGTGTTGGGGATGTTCGATGGAAAAAAAACTCAAAGGGGCACACAAATAATTCGAATACATGCCTTTGTGTGACCCAAGCGGAATAAATCCTTCTCCAGCTGGATACAATCAAAACATGCTTGGGCCATTGCTTTGTCCTCTGTTTCTGCTAGCATTTGAGCAGGTGCTAATATAAGGTACCTTCGGAAACACAACGAACAATGGGGTTCACAAAAATTGAGTATACAGTGTACAAAAATTAGCTTGTGATAATGTCATTCTTAACGGTATACGTATATTATAGGTATATGTTTGAGCGTTTTTTATGTTTGTAAGTTTATGTTCTGAATAAGGGAAGCTAAAATAGTGTTTTGGCAAGGTGGATGAGATGTAATGTTGAATACCAAAGATATTACAAGGTGAAATGTAGCAGTGTAAGTGCATTAAGGATATAGTGATGGTTTGTGAGTGACTCATCAGTTTAGTAGCTGTATATCCATCATAATAACTACGAGTATTCCTTGAGTAGAAGAAACATTTCTCCAATTTATAACCCATCAGAGCCTCATTAAAATCTTCATAGAAGATCCGATAAAGACACGACACACGTATAGAACGGAACATCGCTAACTGAAACTGCATATTCCACACCAAAAAACAGCGACGAGAAGGGAAACCTTAGAAAGTCATGGAGACTTTCTGACTCGTTGAATGAGTAAGTATGTCGAAGAGCTAAAATTAGGAGAACGAATCATTTCTAAAATTGTAAACTTCTTTTTCTCACATATCTAAAGTATATTTCATATCTCTGCGTACTACATTATATCTCTCGCAATTATGCCACGGTGAAATAAGACATTTATGTGGGAATACATGCATAATCCATATCTTTGCATGTACCTACCTACTAACTACTTTACATAGTCTAACACTTTTTTTCATTTTCCTTGGAATTGCGAGGCGTGGGCGGCTATAGTGCTGAATACCAAATACCTTCCTCATCCTGCGTTATGCCAGCAAATAATTGCATCTACATTATGATTATGGTACAAAAAATACCAAGAGAACCTAAAACGGATATAAATTTACTTACCGATGCTTGAAGTCGGGGTATACCATTCTGTTAGGGAAACCTTTACGGCAAATACGAATACCTTCCAGCACACCATTACAAGTCAACTGATGCATCACCAAGTGAGAATCGATCAGACCTGTCACACAAGGCATTTATTTGGTTACAGCATGAATGATGGTTTCATGGGTTGGGAATCTTGGGAATTTCAATATGAGTACAGTTTAGTTTGGGATAACAATGGGAAGCTGACATAAATGTACTTGAATATTAAATTAGTAAGGGCTCATTTTGTAACAAGTTGAGTGTATTAAATATATTTGCGTAAAGCTTAATTACCAGGAGTTTTAACTTCATTAGGAATGATGCATCGAATAAAATGAGGAGATGTAGCTTTCAATGTTGTCATCAAGTTGTTAAGTTGTTCCTGAAAATTCGAAGATGGAATATCTCGTACAATGAATAATTATGGAATTTAAAATGCAAATGCATTCATGCGGTTGGAAATTAAAAGCATTACATTTAGAGCATTATCAAAATTCAAAACTACAGGCAGTTTACAGAAAGCGGTAGTTAGAAAATGTGAAAAATGCATATCGACTCAGGAAAAATGAAGTATTGATTTTCCTTAGGTTTTGACTTCTAGTATCGGTCTTTTGTCTCGTCAGACTAAAAATTATTACATGTACATATAAGAAATCAAATTCAATCTAAAACTAAGTCTAAGGTATAGTAACCGTAGTTTATACAGAAACTCCAAACTATTTTAAAACCATTCCAGGACACCGGGATAATCTACTAGAAAACTATTCTAGAAGATTTACATTAACACAATACATTAACGTTCCCGTATTTGGGTATTTTCATTAACACGATACGACTGCTTGGGGATATCTAGATTTTGTCTACCAATCAGATAACTTCAGTCTCAAATCACAAATAGGACACATGATATAAATCGTGGAACATACCCTGTAGGAAGAGGATACGGTAGCAAAACCGGATCCCTTCTTCTTTCCACCTGTTGCACCAAGTTAATGAGACAATAATTTTACAAATCCAACGAAACTGAGCAAAATGCACAAACATGTAAAAATGATTCATAATATTATTTCAGACACGTTCCCCGTTCATCTTAAAGACCGATTTGTAACTGGATTCGAAATAGCTAGTCGTAAAACTTTTAATGATCTGATACTACGGATAGCTTCCCTTTGCAGCTATAACCGAATGAATTTTATCATCTGTTGCGGCGACAGACTTCTTACCTAGCAGATATTATTCTGAGCAGATAGAGTTTCAAAAACAAACTGAAGGAAAGATTTGCAAAATTTGCATTCACATATCTAGTAATGCTGTAGTAAAATATTATTCTAGTTTGTAGCTTCAGCATTGAATTACATAAGCAAGTAATAAGATTGACAGGAATAGTTTGCCACTTGCGAAGATAGAATCAGACGTGTTTTTTATAAATGTTAGTTATTTCTTTAAATGTGTTTTTGATTTCGGCCACCTACACATTACGCTAACGCATTGAGTGAAAAGGCGAAGTACTGTTACGCTGTTAACCTAAGCATTGCAAATCCAAACAAAAACTGTACAAAAATAGTTTCGCGTGTAAATATTTGCACTCAAAAAATTACCCTGTAAAGGGCAGAGACGGTTTGGAAGGCTGAGCCCTTTGCCCGCTTTAAACCTAAGTAGCAGAGTGAACATTAAAATCACAATATTTGACATAAAAATGTATACTATTTGCTGAAGATCGCTGTATGGAAAAAATAATTAAGACTGGAATTTTTGCAACATGTCTATTTAAATTTTTCCTGACAATTTTTTGTGTCAAATCAAGGAGAAGATTTATAAATGTTTCATGTAGTTATGTAACTAATTGCACGTCTCGTTAATAAGTTACCTTTTCCACTGTCAGACCCTCCGGGTGAAGATTGTCCTGGATGATCGAAAAAGATTTCTTTGAGAAGTTCGTTGTTTCCCTTCTTGAATTGGTCTACAACGGTGTCATTTAAAGGATCCTTGTTCTTCTCTAACCAACCAGCTAGATTGTAGGGAACCTGCGGGGAGCAAAACATTTCATGTTTTAGTAACGGATTCATTTAGAGAGCTTATCTTATCTTAGAGAGACAATTAAAATCAAGCACATATTTACTAAGCATTCTTTTTACACAAACTTACGGTTCCTGCATAATGAACAATGGCGAAATGGGATTCAACTTGACCAGGCTTTGGTGGTTTTGGCTTGATGAAATTCGGAGATTTTCCCAAATGGTTGTTTCTCAGCTTTTCAGCAAAAGTTTGATCTGTTGCTTTCGGGAACATAGACTCTTCCTCAAGGATTGACATCACTCCCATAGGCTATCATACCCACCATAAAACTCATTATTAAATGTTCATTCTTAATTTACCGGACAGATTAGATATAACCAGACAGATCCTTCTAAAGTCGTTATAAATGATACCTTGTATTTTGTGTAGATTAAAAATATACTGTATATTTATGTATTTATGTAACGCAGCAATTAATTGTAATAATATTATTTGCTTCAGTGTAATTATATGTATCATTAGTAATTCTTATTAGTATTCAGTGTAATGGACTTACTATAAATTATACCTGCTTGTGGTATACCTTTGTAGATCCTAAATTTGTTTGTGAAAATCTTGAAATCATATTCCTCAATGATAAGCTTGATTAATTCCAAGGTACACTGGTGTAGAAAAGTTGTTAGAGCGGAATTGAAAATATATGTATGATTTAGCATTAATTTCTTATATTTTAAAATATTATGACAAAAGCAGTTGCATTCCATAGCAGATTGTGATAAAATTCGCATTTCTCATGCCTTCATGCAAACACAGGATAAGAGCAATTTATCAGAAGACGATCTGTATAAAATGTGTTCAAAAATATATTCCAGTTAAATAAACATTTTTGTGTAGCAGTTTTTCTTCGCAGTGAAAATACCTTTTCAATTAATTCGATACAAGCTTGTAAATCCATTCCAAAATCGATAAAAGTCCACTCGATTCCTTCTCGTTTGTACTCCTCTTGTTCCAGTACAAACATGTGGTGATTGAAAAATTGCTGGAGTTTTTCATTGGTGAAATTGATACACAATTGCTCAAACCCATTAAACTGTAACACAAGGAGTTTGGGATTGAAGAAAATGTCAGACAAAAATCACACTACGAAATTGTGTCTCACTTCGTTTCGTATGCACAAACTGATCCAAAACATTCTAAATGATCACAGTATAGTTCTTTTAAGGTAGCAACATCAACATTAAACAATACATAGAAAGGAAGGATGTGGAAGGATTCAAAAAGTGTAGTAATCTTGAGTTCCTGTTGTTTGGAACTTTGATTTCTGAAAAACTACATCTAAAGTATTCTAAGATCTAAACAATTCAGATGCAATTGATGACAGCGGTGTTTCTCAGCCGTTTTTCATCGATTTACCAACAATTACAATAAGAGAGACAGATAGTGGAATCTCTTTGAGAAGATCAGTTAAACTTCAAGAAGAAGAAGAAGAAGGTATCTTAGAGAAAGCATGAAACGATGTTTTCATAAAGAAGATTAACACCGAAGCCACTAGATACCAGTCAGTACACTTACTTGAGTACTAGGGATACAGTACATCACACTAAAGACTAAGAACAACCCAGCAACGGAACAAAATGCTTACCCTTTGCAAAGATGTAAAAGAAACATCCTAAAACTGTTTCGCTATTTAATTTCTTCATATCAGTAGGTATATTATTAGTATTTACATTTAAAAACACTACATACACTTTCCTTCTGGGATTTCTTCTAAATCACATAATTATGTATTATTAATTTCGCTGAGTACTTCCATCGAATACTCAATGCGGTTAACGTACTATATAAAAGAATATGAGATAGTAACTATACGTATGTAAACCATACTAAACGTAAAAACTGAATTCTACTAAAAAGGTATGTAGTAAAACGTGAAAGTAAAAAAGTGTCTGTCTTTTGTCACGATATAGGTACTGAATTGTGACTAGTACAAAAATAAAGGTTGATAGCAACCAACAGACCAAGTTAAATCATAGCTTGAGGTCATGTCAGTTTCAGCTATGATGTGCAAATACCTTTTCCATGAGATCGATACAAGCTTGCAAGTCCATGCCAAAATCCATGAAGACCCAGTCAATGCCTTCACGTTTGTATTCCTCTTGCTCAAGAACGAACATGTGGTGGTTGAAGAATTGCTGGAGTTTCTCATTGGTGAAATTGATACACAATTGTTCAAACCCATTAAACTGTAACACATGAACGAGGGGAAAACATGCTAGTTTAAATCACATATACACTTAACATTGACATACGTACTTTGATTTCTTATCCGAATGTCTTCGAAAAGAAAAACAAAATTATTGACAAAACTAGTGTAAAATATACGTAAATACAGACAAAGAAGAGATCTACGTATGCTGACCTCTAAATACCAAAGAGATATATATAGGGTAATAATACTTTAGATTAAATCGGACATCCACAGTCGAAAACAAGAAAAAACAAAACAAACAATACAAACAAAGTCATTTGCTGTCAACTTTCAAAGCAGGGAACTTGCTAAGAAAGTATGTAGTATTTAATGACCATTTCAGACGGAACAACTCAACCTTTTCACCGGGTTCTTGTAGGATTGTAGGTGCTGTAACAAGACTGGGAGAGAGAAAGAGTCGTATTCTCAAACATGATCAGTGCAGAATTCAGAACGAGCGAAACACCAAAAGTACAAGACCAAAATCACAAATTAAACCAACCTTACCGATTGCAACGCAAATATGAACAATGAAAACCAGAATACCGTTATACATTCTATAGTAATCCAAAATCATTCAACGATTAAAAAGTTGTCATACGATGTGAATGCATATTTTGTGTATAGAGTGAGTGAGTCTAAAATGCGAGTGGGTATGTTGTAGTATGTAACTTATACTAATATATTGCTTCAAAGTGTCCCTAAATAAATCGACGAATTTAGCTGACTGAACTGAATAATGTGTGATATCTTTTACTTGGAAGACATAAAGTGAAACTACCACAATTCTGACGTGGACGGGTGAATACCTTTTCCATAAGCTCTATGCACGCTTGTAAATCCATGCCGAAATCCATGAAGACCCATTCGATGCCTTCACGTTTGTACTCTTCTTGTTCCAGCACAAACATGTGATGATTGAAAAATTGCTGAAGTTTCTCATTGGTGAAATTGATACACAATTGCTCAAACCCATTAAACTGTAAAGGGTTAAAAAGAGCAAATATGTCAATGTAATACTGTTAAAAATCTTAAATGTGGTTTAGGTCAAAACCGGAACAGATCAGTCACACACAGGGTACAATTATGTTTTAAGTTAAAAATTCAGCTAAAATGGTTTGCATGAGGGATACTTGAATTTATTAATACTACATGGATAATTCTACTTGGATTGGTCTTTCTAAAACTATTTGTGTAGAAAGCAAGCGCAGACCAGTGTATACAAATACATATAGTCAGGGTAAGGGTCACTCGAACTGGAGTGTTGTAATTAACTCCAAGTGCTACCAAATTACTCCATGTAATGGTAAATGGGTTGAGATGAATATTAGACGCTACTAGGAGACTAGCTCCTAATATAATTCAGAATGACGATGAGAATGTAGCATTTCATCTGCGATATACTGATCGTAATGTATATCTGTCCGTTTAACATTAAAGTATCTATTTCTAGTGGAAATATTTCACTCTAAAGTTGGAAAGAGGGTGAAATGAAGGATGGCAGACATGTACATACAATAAATTGTATGCACAGCAAAATTTGTTCTTTGTACAACGAATTCATTCAAGACGAGACGTTCGTTTCTTTTATCGGAAACGCTTTGAGCCTAAAAAGTATGAAAAATTTAGTGCAAACAAAACTGACATGATTTTCCTAGTGTTTTCCACTCGGAAGAAAGACACTGGACTTTCACTCAACAAGTAACAAGTACATTACATAATAAACACCATACGTACAATACATATATAATAAAAATGCAATATTCAGCATCATGAGTCACTTCATTTAACTGAAACGTGTCCATAGTATATTTGTGAAACCTAACACATTTTCCCAGTGCAGGTAATTTGTGTAAATGTGTGTGGTGTGTTCGGCAAGGATCAAATCCTGTGTGTGCGATTGTATTTGCAATGTAATGTGAATAGAAGATTGGAATTCACTTGGTTGGGTCCAAACATTTATAGGTTTAAGTGTGCATGGTGCGTGCAAATTAATATATAAATTTTTTGCAGACGAAATATTTACTCGCACTCTGAGTTTTTACTTATAGTAGCAGACACCTGAGCTTTTTAGATTTCCAATACCTTTTCCATAAGCTTTATAGAAGTGGATTCCACGATGTACAACACTCAAGAGGACCCCTTTCTAAAGATGAATTGGATTTGATGAACAACCGCTGGGATACAGAAATATATGTATACATAGAGGACAACAAAATACATGTCCCGTATTAAATGAACTTGGTGGATCTTAACGAGTCAAATTATTGGGAGTTTCTTCAAACATGTTTTTGGAACAAACGAAAGAATCAGCTAGTACATGTTTGCTTTGTGGGTAAAGGAACTAAAGGTAAGGATTGCGGGGAAACTATACTTTTCAACCAATCAATTACTAAAAGTCAATTGAATTTTAAATAAGAGATACTTGATCATCAATATACGTCACTACTTTTTCTGAAAAGTCAACTGATTAGATTCTTGAATGATATTTAGTATGTCCGTATGCAATGTTAGTAACTTACATCAAAGATTTCAAAACCGGCAATATCCAATACTCCGATGAAGGTATTTCGTTTCTGCTTGGTGTCAAGTGTCTCATTACACTTCTTCACCAAAAACTTAAACATCCGATCGAACATCGCTTTCGCCATTGCTCCAACAGAATAGTTGCACTTAAATTAAGACATTTAATGAACATTAAATAGAAATGCCAGTTTTCATTACAGAAACTGTCTTGAAATGGATTACCTATATCGTATGTACATACCTGATCCTTGTTACGACCTTGTGTAACAAATTCATTTCCAACCTTGATTCTCGGTTTCAGCATATTTTTGTACAATTCTCCTCCCTCAACACCCAAAAGCTTTCCAACTCGTTCACCTTCCTAAAATCGTAATTGCATTTTAATTTTACTTTCACCACTAATTCGCTAGTGCCGAATAATGTGGATACATATTGTAAACAATGATTACAGCGGTGCCATCGGCTTCAGCTTGCTCTTCTCGCCCTCTCTGCTTGAACTTCATTTCACCCATATGCATTACTGAAGCTGTTATACGAAAAATATCATCCTTTTCTTGCTGAGTGAAACCCAGAACGTCAAAGGCTTGCTAGTTTTTAAATAAAAAGACAACTTTATTATTCAGCTCATTTGTTTATGGATGGATATTGTATTAGTATTAAAGATGTTACATCGGTGGCCGACATTTCTTCGGCGTCATCAACCCCAGGGATGGAGGTCTTTCCTTGCGAAACAAAGTGATATTCATGGATGTCATTGCTCAACAGACACATATCTAGAAATAGTAAAATTATGACTTTCACTCTAGCAAATATCATTACTGAAAGTATTATATAAAACTAATAAGTAGATAGTAGGTAATAAGTCTTCTATTGTCACATTACCCTTTAATTTTACAACAGCCCCAGACATAATCTGGTAGAAAATGTGATAAGAACGCTCCAATGGTTGCTGAGAAATCACACGAGCTTTTTCAAGCAAATCTATAGGTTTGCATATCATAGACGAGTTAAGATTGTATTGCACATAACAGTAAAGAATTTAAAATGTTTTCTTACAAGTTTCAATGTCAGCTCCAGCCAATTTTCCGGTGTTACCAAAATGAATACGGATGAATTTACCCTTTTGAATATTGAAAAGGTTTTATACAATCTTACAGGGGTTATCATAATTACTATTTATCGTGGTGAAAGTATCACTTACAAATCGAGATGAGTTGTCATTACGGGTGGTTTTGGCATTTCCAAAGGCTTCAAGTACAGGATTGGTTTGTACAATCTGATCTTCTAAGGACCCCTGTTTCATCCCAATATAAATCATATATCTTTTTTTATACAACGAGGGTTAACCACATTCCAATTCCATATTATTGTAGGTGTTACAAGAAGATTAATGACAAAATGATTAGTTGAATAAAAAGATCAAAAACGTAAATTAGTCGAACAACCAATTTTTGACATAATATAGGTTGAAGGTGAAGTATTTGGTTTTAATTTTTAATACGCAATGCACTACGCAAAAAAAGGTTATTATTGGTTAATCTGTTTTCATTACCGAACACATGTATTAACAAATGATATACACTATATTATAATTTGTTATATAGTTAAATTTGAGTAATATAAGTATGCAACTACTTACGTTCACACATTGTTTGCCTGTCACTTGGCTTTGCGATTTGCATGTTTACACAAATTTTAAAATAATACATAGATAATAGATACGAAAAACACTATTATGTAAACTAACTAATAGTTAGTAAAATCTAATCAGGGTATACGGACGAACAAATAGAAATACAACGAATTCTAACAAACACCTTACATACGAGCAACGAATAAACTCGTCTCCTGTTTTTAAGGAGTTTTGTCGACCGGGTCTCGTGTCTTGTACCGTGTAATTGTGACATGACTGACATTACAAAAATCTATTACTAAAAATGCCTTATACCATCAAGAGTACAAGTATATCGAATTTCTAACATCTGTAAAACGGTAACCCACTATGTTAATTATACATTTTGCCAACAGTCAAACGAGATTGTTCATACTAAACACGGTTATTATAATAAGATTTGTGCATGCCACGGAAAAGTTCCTTTCTTTCACCTTCTTGCTATCATCTTTCTTTCCCGTAGCACCAACGTTGGCAAAGTAAGCGATAACTTTCTTTGTGTTCTCAGTCTTGCCAGCACCAGATTCACCCCTGAGATTCAGTAGTTAACTTTTCACACTTTTCATTCATTAATAGTTTTCAAAATGTCGGTGTCGTTCATAATTGTGAGTTTCTCACTCAAGTACAGGGATTATAAGTTATAAAAATTACGGGATATGTAATGATAGTCAAAAAAAGTCGTTGCGTTTTGTGTAAAAATTTGTTCAATCAGTAAAAATTCGGACGTGACAGAAAACTACAAAAATGGTTCCGAAACGGAGACTTTTGCTTTCACAATGAAAGTTTCACGCCTTTCTCTTGACGCTTTCTCTATTCATTGCATTTTTCCTTTGTTCTCTTTCTACTTCCCTTGTTACGTTTAACCGCTAATTTTCAAAAAGAGAAAATTTCTGTCACCTCGTCTGGGAAAGTTTTCACCTTTGACAATAATCGTTTTTGAATCTCAGTTGCTGTTACGAACATTTTTACATTTTGAGTAACTTCAGTGCAAATTGTGTTCCTGTTTCTCAACGATTTCTGATTTTGGGTAAGAACCAATTTTCATTTTATCCGTTATTTTCAGCAATTTTAATTAATCGTAAATTGTAATTTATTGACCTTTGGTTTGGTAAATAGACCAGGTTGTAATTGTGTGGTCTATTAGGTCCATAGTTTTGTTTAATATATTGTTTGCTCAGAATGATGGCGAAAAATGGCAAAAGTAGGTATTGATCAAAAGTAATTACTTTTACTTGTGACTTTCATTTTGTGAAATTGTCAAATCTTTAAAGCTTTAAGCTATCATATCACCCGAAAAATTTGAATTAAGTAAGTACATGTGTAGTCATAATAGTCATAAATGGACGTATTAATTTTCTTATTATTCGTAGCCAATTTTTTAACTAAGGTTGGCCACTAATAGTTGTCGGGGGCTTAAACATTAAAATCGTAAGATAAGACCTATAAAAAGAGCCAAGTGAATAAAATTGAAGGTTTAATGTTTTAATAGCGCAGCAGTTCGTATTATATAAAGCCATGTAATGGAGTATTTAGTATATCCCGAAAATATAAACGAAAAACTGAACAGTTATGCCATTTTGCATTAAAAAGCAGAGCAATGATGCAGGAGATTTGAGACACATTATTGTGCTTGTAAGATTCTGGATAACTTACTCCTCCCGTAAACTTCATTATCGTCTTTTGTCCTGTAGCGGCGATCATGGCAAAATACGCTATTACCTTTTTAGTGTTTTCGGTTTTTCCTGCTCCCGATTCACCTCTAATTATTTATTCGTTACAATTACTATACATTATGTCATAATTTCTCGCAAAATATATTGCAAGTTACCATCAAATTGCCTCCTGCCTTTCCAATTTTCATGGTACCAATATTAATATTTTGAGACACGTCGCTTGATTTTATACACAACTTTCTTTGTTGTATTAGGTGATACTAATCGAATTAATTCAAGCTGGTGTACGCTATAAAGTGACTGCATTAATTTCTCATGTTTGTCATGAATCCTAAATGAAATGGATAAAATACGTGTTGTCACCCCTTCCTTTGAATATTCTACACAAAAGTTAGCTTTCCTCTGAGACGGTTTGTGGCATACATAAAAATACGGAAGGGAAAGTAGTAGCTGAGTAGCTTTGTACAACAACGATAAAAACGATGCATGAACCAGATTGAAATATATTGTGAGGTAATGCATGGTAGAGCAGTGACGGTTATTATTCGTTTTAAAGAGATTGTCGGGATCTACCATAAATGTAATTTCCCATTTTAAATCATGTACGTGCCTCATCAAGTCATCTTTGACATTAATTTTCTATGCACATCTCCTGAGGTCCGTGTTACTTGTCATTAAATCTGTGCGACAGATGTTGTTATTTGTTATGTCAGCAGTTGTAATTGGGGTATGTCGATGGCTAATGCCAGTAAATTGTCGCATATTGAACTATGCATGTCTATTTATAACTGAATGTTTACATTTGTCTGCAGATGTATAGAAATTGAATTGTATACTTACGTAATCAGCATCGACTGGTTATCATGATCTGAAATTGAAAATGACTGCTGTTAGTATCAATAGTTCAAATAATCCAAATTTATGTAAACTTCTTACATGTAATAACCAACAAATGTACATGTACACATTTTCAAGCATTTCAGAACTAAAACTTTACTGCTTAAGCTTATCTGCCAGATAAAAATGATTGAGGTTGCAATTTGCGTATATACAATTGGCACAATATGAAATCGCATGCATTGAAATGAGCTTTTTCTGCTTAAAATGAAATGAAAAATGTCGCGTATTAATTAATGGGGATAAAATAGAGGGATAGTATGTAATATTAAACTGTAGTCATGCTTCACGGTTTATAAAGTGTAGCTTCGGTAAAGCAGAAGACATTAAGAGTATTTACTTTTACTTTATCATCCATATTAAGAACTCATATTTATTATTATGGTTGCTTGATTCGGTAGCTTTTAAGTCTATCTGGTGAAGTCGAACGAAAGTAAAACTTTTCGTAGTTTATTAGAAAACCAAATGGTTATGTAGCGATTAGTATTTTGCTGCGTTGCAAATGTATGATGTTGCAGCCTATGCTTCTGCTGTCATTTCCGGAATTCTTTGCTGTTCTAGCATATAAGAATGAAGGCAAGGTGCCAAAAGAAATCAAAATAAAGATGAAAACCGGTTTATTTTAGGAAGGACCATGCCTATCCATTTATGGGCACGTACGTCTCCAACACTGAGTTGATCTGAGCTTATGGAGAATGTATAATATTCTTTTCACGTGTATTTTTGTATGTCTAAAACAAGCACGACTTTCTTTGAAAAATGAATTGAAACAGTGCTTTTCTCTGTTATTGCCCATATAGTTTTCCGACTCAAGTAAAGCTACCACTCGTCTACACACCTACTTCGTAGTACATCTGTTTTCCTCCACCTACAAAATGTATCTATAGACACCATGAATGTAAAGATAGTTGTGAACTCTCGTTCAGAACATATTACGTTATGAATTAGAATATGTCATGTATTAGAATTAGTGGCAATTGGTGTATACTGATACTCTGACTGCTGCCTGCGCCCTCACTTCTCTTTAGGCAACTTCTATAGAGAGATTATTGGTTTGCTACATTACACTCTAAACCTAAACTCTAAAAGACTCCTTTTCTTTACTTTATGAGCCAGCAGTCATGCAAGATATACCTTTTCAGATTATTTTTCTTACGCCTCACTTCACACATGTATGGATATCTTAGCTATCGTGTTGCCCATTCTTGTAATGATAACAGCCAGTAAAAATCTAATGACTCAGGAGATACAAGCTGAAATTACTATACTTGTGAATTCTCTAACCTAGGTATGTCTTCTGTTGCCAAATTGGCAATTTTTCTCTGATGCCAACTAATTGCGTGATTTAACGCTTTTCTCTAACGTTGTATGAAAGCCATTCTCTCTTCTCTTCTGATGTTGTCTTATAATGGTGCAATTAATTTGATTAATTGAGATCGTTCAGGTGAAAAATTGTCTGTGTTTTCGCCAAATAGTCACTCAAAATAATCGTGTAAAGTAATTATGCAAATACTTTTTACGACTTGTTAAGTTATGTTCACCCGTCATTTCATATCATCATGCTCATATACATTCATCTTTTATGTAGGCATAGAGGTATGTATGTGTTTTACACACCATCTTGTCATAGCAAGCTCACTAGGAATTCCATAGGTGACTGAAAACAATTGTAAACCTATTTTCACGTACTTAAAGTGCGGAAGTTATGTTTTAATGGTTATAATACCACGATGATGACATAACTTATAATTACCACTGTGGCTACTTTTGTAATGGCCACTTAAATATGTAATTATCAATGGTCATAAGTTTTGTTACGGTTTACATAGTAAAATAGTTTGCAGACGAGAATTATTTCTGTGTCTATAGGATAATGGTGGGAGAAAGCAAGCAGAAAGTGCAATGTTCTTTTGTACGAATCGTGCTAAGTCTGCCTAGTAATTAATGATTTTAATTATGGGAATTAATTTGTACTTACTGGTCAACATGTCGGAGTAAGCTCCATCAGAAATAGCAAAAATATGGGGTGGTACTTCATTTCGCCTCCTGCCCTTGTAAATGGCAATAACTCGAGCTGTGTAGATGGGATAACGCTTGTACGGATTGATGGCCACGCAGAACAAGCCGGAGTAGGTCTAAACGGTTCGTATCAAGAAATTGATATAAGAATACATCTTTGCCGCTAATTTCATTGAGATTATTATTATTATGACTTGTTTACAAATAACAAAGAGAGAGCGTAACACGTTTTGAACAATGAAACAAATATAATGGACAATACAGACATAAGTACATGAACAACATATATAAAGACAATTTTAAAAACAAGAATATTTTAGAACAGCTTAGTGAAATATACAATATACGTCCAATATGCGTTGAGAAAGTTGAGATGAGAATTCATTTACTTTTAAAGGAAGTTATTTTTCACATAAATAACTTCGTTTCAATGGAAAATTCCAAAAAATGCATAAAATTTGCATAAAAAACATTAGTTGGGGATTTCTCCTGAAAGCCATGAATTTAAGAAAACTACATATATACATACATACTTTTGTTATTCTTATTTTAGCATAGAATCGCATAGTGTAATTTGGAAAAAAACTTAATTAGGATACAAAATCCGAATCTTCTAGGTTTAAAGTTTTGACACCAAGAGTTTTCATAACTGATGTTTCAGTTCTACTGGTATGATGTACTGCTTCTTGACTGCCCTAATTCGTATTATTAAAATATCATGGTGGTACGATTTTTATCTGTTGCCTACACAAGATCTATTTATGAAAAAACGTCTGAATTTACTCTAAGCGTGAGAATACGAATAGTAAAACATTTCAAGTGAAAAATGTGTCTTCAATTTGTTAGGTACATTTCTGCGAAATCGCTGTTGCATCTTGCCAACAAAATACATGCTAATATTTATGTACTTACATTTCATGTGCATGACAATCTGACAATTAATAATAAGCAACATGATACGCTACATGTTGTAGTTGCCTTGTCCTATATTTTTAGAAATTTAATTAACAATAATAATTAATAACTGATGACTGTGATGACTATATTTTATATATAGCTAAAATCATAAATAGACATAATCCAGTCTGTCAGTCAGTTATGAATAAACTACAATCTAGTATCGAGTCACTCGAGTCTATTTCCAGTACATTATTATTGCAATGATATGAAATTACTAGTGATTCTTTTCTATTTGTAGTCTTATAGCTAAGAAAAGACAAAATGATCAAAATGATTTTGGGTAGCATATAACTTTCTGATTAAAGTAGTGGGACATTTATTAACAGACTTTTGATTTTAGATTCTAGAGTCCCTATTTTTAGTTGGCTGGAGTTGGCAAATTGATGTACTTACTACTTACGTATTATATTACAGCATTTATTTATATCGACTCCGAGTTATTATCATTATTGTCATATTATATAAAGCAAAAGCTGGAAGCTTAAAAGTGAGCTCTATCATTAAGAAATGAAAGGGTGTTCCACATGAAATGTGAAACTCTAACTTAACGAATCCCTTGTGGAGTCTAGTAATCTTTCTTATTTATTCGTATTTTGCGTTTGAAGTTGAAACTTGAGAGTATAAGATAAAAATAGTTTTACTCAAAAATAATATTCCCTGTACATATCTATAGTAAACTTATTTCGATTTTTGTAAGAAGGAAGCCAGTAAAATATCCGATTTGTTTGACACGGTGTCCCTAGTGCTACTAGGTTCTTTCTATATATAGACAATTTCAGATTGAGGGAGACAGGAAAGGAAACGAATTTCGTACTAGAATGTTCAGAATGTACGAGTTACTGAAGCAGCTGAGCTTACGCTACAAAAAACTGTGCTCTGCAGATTTTTCTGGGGATAACTTTACTAGGGTCATACCATAAGGTATACATACCTACATACGTAAACTCCAGTTATCTTTAGAACAAAAATGTTGCTCTGCTGCACTGCTGCTTCAAAAATATGTGTGTATGTGGTTTTCTTATTTCATGATGACAGGAAACTACTTCACTAAACTATAACTTTACAGTAAAAATAGTATAAAGTATAATTTACTTAAGTAGACTGGGACAATAAAAAATCATAAAAATTAAATTATACTCGTACAAAATTGAAACTAGTTTAAAACGAAAAATAAAAGATCGTTGTAAATGTCACGTTTACAAAATTGCTGTTTTCGCTCTCAATTATCAAAACGATACATGAAAAATTATTTTACAGATAATCGCGGACAACAATGCTATTATCATGTTCGTCTTGTGTCGTGTCACAAGACTAAATTTGTTGACACGGGCAGGACGGTCTTTGTGGTACAAGTACAGTGTATGTAGACAGGTGTATATTGGAACATATGTACATTTTTACTATACAGTACAGTACAGTACAACAGATATTTGAGAATTATTTATGATGTATGATTATGGTCATATCCAACGAGCGTGCCCCAAAGATTTTGTCCTTGATTTCTAAGGGACATTTATTATTGGACCTTTGTATTGGCCGAAGCGAGGAAGCCATGCATAAGCGTGTTTTGTTCGACAGTTTTCGAATGAATACTACTTCAATTTTCAATATTATTTTCAGTGATAGAGATGACAAGAAGTATTGGTCGTTATTCTAGACAAATCTCTCTAAATGCTATGTAGAGTTTATCAGTCTAGTCTAATCTATGTAGTAACTACAAAATAAATCGGAAAGGTGTTTTCTACTTCTACAAATTCTATCAACAAACTAACAAAACACTATTCTACGATCAACGTGTAACTTTACATCTTTACGTGTCTACTTACTGTGGTGGTCGCTTCATCAACGACTTCAAAATCGCAACGGCAATTGTTCTAGCATTGACACACACTACGATTCAACAGAAAAAATTCTTTGAATTCTAAAAAATATTAACTGCTACGAAAAGTTCTAGGGATTAAGATTTAAGACATGCATTGTAAATTGTATAGGGGATTAGATTTACTTGTTTATCATTTCATTGAGAAGGTAAAGATTGTCATCTGAACTGTTTTTTAAGAAGAAGTGGGTGCATTGTTCATGATTATGTTCTGTATGATTCTGTGTAAGTGTATTTAGTTATGGTAGCGACAAGGCACACTTCAGACACACATACACGATACTTATACAGAAATACCACAAGAGGAAGAACAAATGACAAGAAGTACAGGAAGCTGACACGACAAAAACGGTGTTTTGATAAGAAAGGGGGAGGGGGTACAAAATCAGTGGTAAAATGTATGAAACGCTATTATTGGTGGTACGAAACGAAGGTGTACGATTAACATGATGTTTGTTTAGCAATCTTCTGTTCTATGTACAAACTGATTTAATAGGGAGAGTCAACAATTTGAGAATGAACATGAACAACAATAACACATCGACAATAAATGACTACAGCACAGCAGCAAGCCATCAAGCGGAGCAGAGCACTTACGTAGATTAATTTGTTATAGTAACGTTGTTTCAAGTTATGCAGTACGGAAGCATCATTGAGGTATGTCAAGTTGGACATATCCTCAGCTTTCTCGTACTTGGGCGGATTCACTTGTTGGACCAGGTCTTTCTTAAAACCTTTCTCCTGAAATGTCACAGAGAAAAATACCCATGTAAAGCATTGCTGTCCACTTTAGAAAGACTCACGTAGATGAGACGAGCGTAGTAACGCTGTTTCAAGTTGTGCAATACAGCTGCATCACTCAAATATGTCATGTCTGCCATATCTTCCACTTTCTCAAATTTCGGTGGATTCACTTGAGCCACCTGGTCCTTTTTGAATGGTTTCTCCTGTAGTGATGGTAGTGTATGTTGTTTAAATGAGTTAAAATACACAAAAAACAAAAATTTACAACTTCGTATACAAAATTAGTTGTATTCAAACTATCTAAACAAAAATTTCCATTATGTGTCGAATGAATCAAAATTTTATGTCAGGTTAATATTTGTAAGTGGCTAGTGTTAAAAGGTCTTCATTCTGACTGCAAAAAGGACTTTGACTTTACGTCAAGTGTCCATGCAGCTTCATTTTGGTTGAATTAAGTGTTTCTATTTGTATTATACTACTTGTTACTGAATATTGAAGTTAAGATTTTTCTACTTACTAAAAGACTAGGTAAAGGTAAATTTTGTTAGCATTTGTGATTTGGTTCTTCTAGTAGTGTAAATGTTCCTTATTGATTTCATTGGTTTGATTGCACACTGATAACGGTATGGATATCATAAATTGGTTTTGGTGAACGTATGAAAGTGAATGAATTTAGAGCATTTCATGAATAAAATAAAATAAAATAATGATTTTGTTTTTAAGATTTGATTATCAAAAAAGTTTACCTCTCCTCCGGGAATACCAACTTGGACGACATCACCCTTAGTTGATCTAATCTCACCCAGGACGTACCCATCTTTGTCATCGGGTACCCAACACGCTTTCTTTGCATCGTAGGGTTTGGTTTGGTCGATTCGTTTCTGCTCCAATGATACAAACAAGAATTCGGTTGGATCGGGATCCGGTCCGTCTGACTTTTTCTCAATAACCATCTTGACTACGTTCTTTTAGATAATGTTAGCACTGTAAGACGACCTTAGTTGCAGATGAGATGAAATTGTGTCATAAACCGAACGAACGAACAGCACTTAGAATGAACAGCCCTTGAGCTTTCCTATAAGTGGCAGTAAATGAAAGATAAATTAATGTAAATTCAAACGCTAGGAGTTCTTTTACAGGCAGATTTTCGTAATAGCATTTAACAATAACTTCCAAAAACGGGTTTATCTACAAAGTTTTCATTTCACCGTTGGCATTCATTTGCAAGGCTTGTGAGTGAAAACAGTAGAAATGACTGCATAATAGCTTTGCTTAATTTTTACTTTGGCAGCGTTACTGTGAAAGAAAAGCACTCGTGGGGATTGTAAGACAGTATTATCAACAGCAGTCTACTTCAGCATACGCTTTAACTGTGTTTCATCGAACTGAGAATAAAACTATCTAGATCCAAATTGTAATTATGCTTTAACTTTTATCCACTAAAGTTCCTGGTAGCTCTGCGTCGCTCTTGTCTCATTACATTAGTGATAAAATTACTTTTCCTCTTTGAACTGTCACTTGCTGTCAAATTGTATTTCACTACTGCAGTACAGAAAGAATTTATAATACAAGTCAAGTTGCAATTCGTTACAGCATGAAGTTTTCTCAGCCAACAAAGAATCAAACTAAATGAGAATGAGACACTGAGGGTGTAAGCAAGCAAAAATCACAGAAGACAATACTTGGCGTGAGGAAGATGTTGATACTTGAATGAAACAATTGTCTTGGAATAAACACAGTAGCAGTCCAGAGAAGTGAAAGTGTATGCTTCAGCACTGAGGAATACTTGTTTTCAATCCACACAAGGCTTTCTTGTAGCAACGCACAATGGAAAATACAATGCCAGAACTGTAATTTTGACTAATTAAGTGCAATTATACTTGAATGTCACTTGGTCAGAAAACGTTAAATGGTATCTCCGAAAATTGATTATTATGCGGGTAAATCTACATGAAAAGTGAGTATTGTATTGACAGAGAGTAAAAAATTACGATGCACGCAATGAACTTACGGTCGAAAGCTGTTCTGCAGGAAGAAACGGAAATGAAACGGGGTTTTAAAGTCTCGGTATGTTGCTAGGGGGGTTATAATTGGTCAGGTCACTAGAGACCCGATGGCGGATTCATGGAGCCAATAATACCCAGAAAGCCCCTTCTACAGTATACAGTTTCTCAAACCCCAATGCCATTTTTGGGACAGGCGGCCAATTGCCAAGTAACGGTAACATACAGGCAAAGTAAAACATTAAGACGAGTTTTGAACGCATGCAAAGCAATATAATTTAGAACATACTTTTCGTGAGGAGTCTTTTCAGTTTGACTTGCACTGACTGCTTTTCATTTTCACGACCATGGATCGGCTCGGTTCTGTTTCTGTTCATCTCTTCTCTAGTGTTTATATTATCAGTTCATCCGTATCTACTGATACACATTCCACCAAGTTGAAGAGAACGCAAGGCGAAATATAACCTCACTTGTACTTACTCATCTTTTGACTGCACAACCACACACGTACTTTACATTTATCTCTCTGCATCCACCTGACCCAAAAATCAGTAGGTATTAAGTTGCGAGTTTCTTACCAGCGTACTTTCTTCGCCCTATGTATTTCTAGACTCTACGCTTTATTGTGCCGTGTATTTCAAAAATCATACTACAGTACAGCTACTGTATCTACGTAGTATTTGCATATAACCTTAAATCTGCCTTACGAAAAAATAATACTTATAATAATACTGCTGCTTGGAAGGTTTAAATATATCCTGTAAATATTTATACTCTGATTCACATAGCATTTCATTTATTCGCAGTAGTTGTGTCAACCTTAATTTAATAATAAGATTAAGGTAGGTGCTTACAACTTTGATGTAGATAAAGCCAGGTGCACGCTTTAGATTGATTTTTCATTATTTACAAACGTTGCAAATGAATGCAATTTAATAAAACCTTCGGATTTAATTTCGCTATGCAATTTAACAATTCTAGTATTACATTAACCGCTTTGTGGTGGTAATAAACAGAAACTCCACTAGGTATACTATAGATTAATGTATAGTTGTGTGTTTTGCGCATTATTTCTCTCTTTGGCTCGGTAATACATAATTACAAGAATTATAGTTCACGCGTTCCGTTCCGAGACAGAGATGAGAGTTTTTAAAACTCATTTAGTGCTTTCGTTACGTTGCTCCGCTCCTGTAATTTGTATAATCCATTATCCATATTGTAAAGTATGTAAAGTAACCCACATATTAAAAGAGGATTCTACTGAAAGCAGTGGAAATCCCATTTTCTGCAACTCGAAAGCTGTTGTTTAGCTTCATGACAAGAGTAATAAATCAAAATGAAGGTACACGGGTAGCATGAATATATCTCGGCATTATTTTTATTGCCACTTACTTCACGGGTCAAGCGAAGCATTTGCTTCAGTTGCATGTTCGCCAAGATGTGCACTCTTTGATCGCAGAAGTCGACTACATACAGTCTGCGTATGTGGCCCTGTAAAGAGCACAGATAAGATCTATACACAATCATTTAGCTCTGTCTCTTCATTTTATTGTTGTCAATTATACAAAAATCCGAATTTTTCAGCCGCATGTTGTAGGTAGTATAGAAATAGATACGCACTGAATGATGTGTTTTCTTGTCTACTATTCCCCGACAGATAATGTCAATTATTAGTACAAGAATGACAGGGCGATAGATTCTTTGGAGAAGGTTGTAGATCATGCTGCTTGTTCTTCCTTTATGAAAGATATATATGTACGTCATCATTGCCTCATGTTGTGACAGAGTGCTGAAGGTAAACACAAACGAAAATATTTCTTTTCCTTCGCTTGCCTTTCTGTCACTCTATCTCAGTCGTTAGTATCCGACTACATGTGCTCACAATACACTAATGAGAGCAATGAGAGTAAGAACTGTTACACAATAATTTAAACTGCTAATACCCGGCAGCGCTACTCACATTCATGTAACTATTGTTTGCAGTCTGTCGTAATCATTTTATAAATGCTTTTTGTTGTCCTAATTGAAAGGGTTTGTATTTGGAATTGGTAATTTAATACAGTGCTCAATGAGCTGTACCACAGTAGCACCCTAGTACAAATGTATAATTTATTGCAATAGTGATTAACGAGAAACTAGTACTTATAAGTGTATTTTTGTGTAATATGCACTCGGTGAAATAATTGAGTTATGTACCTATACACTGTTTAAGTGCGTTACTTATGTGTGTAGAGTGTGGAATATAAATTGTATTATGTCTGAAATGCAGAATGTAGCAGTGTAGGTGTACGCAGTATGTTTCATGTTATAAAGTATAGAGCTAAGTTGATAATGCAAAAGTATCACTTGAGGCAGATCAGAACCATAACTATATTACAGGCAATATACATGTAATAGGAAATTCAGTATGTGGACCAGTGAGTTTATTGAATTAGCTTGTAGGAGCTTTCCATTACTATATTATTATGGTTTGAGGGGGCAATGCTACTAACAGTCTATATACCTGATTGTGATTATCCTCTAACCTCAACAGAATTTAGCGCGCTTCAATTTGCGAAGCCTTTAGGAAGCAATTTATTTACCGTATATCTTCCACTAACTAAATAAGCAGTAATCAACAGATATCCGTAGGGCTTCGGCTGCGCTTATTCGGTTTTAGCAAGCTAATGAAGGAAGTCTAGGATTGGTATTTGTTGTAGTGTATGAACTGTGAGTTGGTGGTGGTACAATGTGGTCTTAAGAGCTAGCAGCTGCCTATAACTTTATTCAGGCTGATTTCTATTGAAAATTCATATTATTTCCCCAGACGAGGGAATGGAGACCACCATAGTCTCTAAACAAAAAGTACACCATAACAGGTTATATGATTACTAAGTTTAAGCGAATTGGTAAATATGAAATTCATTAATTTTTGTAGCCTCTTCTTGTTTACTGGTTTGGTATACATAAACAGATATTACAAATTGCCTTCTTTTGCAGGAAAAATGTCGATGAATTGTGAATGCCATTACACAAATGTACTGGAAACTTACAATGGACATACGGCTGTGTGCTTTATGCGAACTTGTCACTTGATTTTGGTGCACCCTCAAACCAGAGATTGGAATTCAGAGATATATGTTGCTGAGACTAAACCTTTACTCATCTTCCTGGTTGAAAGCTTGAGAAATGCTATGTTGCCTTTTTCTGTCATGCGGAGAATCACCGAAGTGCTTATATGTCCAGGTATTTTTTATTATCATTTCGTGAAAAATTTGTTCTAAAATAAGAATCTTACATGTATGCATTATAATAATGATCGTGCATTTTGTATACTTTACTTATGCAGGATTGTGGAACTTGAATGATGATGGTGTGATCCAGCTTTTACTAAAAGGTAAATGAAACTTCACGCATGATTTTATAAATTGACCTGATGTAACCCCGTCGTAATGTAAGAAGGACTTTTATTGTAATAAGTATACCAACTATGAGTGTAACACTTGCATGTATGTATGTAAATATTGCATATAACAATAAATCAATAATAATGTCCTCCAGTCATTCATTCAGTCTCAGCCAAAGGTGGATTTGACAATCTCAGCTATTTATAAAGCCGACCTCTTTGACAAGAAAATATCAAAATGTTACACTGCACCGACTTGACTTCTACGACATGGTATCGTTGTTTCTGTCTAGTGTCTTCACATTTCACTATCCACACATCTAATTTTTCCGGTAGAGCAATTTTATTTAGACTGACTGTACGCCTACTTGGTCGATTACTCCAATACACGACGCCTCCAACGCGCGGTCTCTACAGCCAACTTTTATTGCAAGAATCTGCTAATCTTCGACTCTTGCAATCTCCTAGTAATATCCATAATCCTTACTATACTATGACGAATGACGTAATAACGGGGACCAACATCACTTCAATTTTATGTGCATTCATTTTGATTCTGAGTTGTAATGTTTCTAAATGTATGAAATTGGTTTGAAAAAGGGATCAAGGCGGTGATCGACAAGAGCTCCTGGAATGGAATCAAACCTCATGTCTTCATTGAGTTCTGTGTAACAAAGGTAACAAAGTACAACAATTATTTTTGAATTAATTAATGTGTGTAGAATGACATAGGTATGTTAAGGATGTGACTGAATGGCATTTGTCTCAAAGTAACTATTTCTTGGCATATGAAAATGCTTCGTCTATAGGTTAGACATAAACTTTCATGGTATTTGTACAACAATATTTATATACGAAATAGTTATATAACACCCACCTATAAATATAACTTTTGGAGAATGTACTATGACATCGGGGAGGAAAACAAACCAGGTATGGTTGGAGTACACATTATTGTAGGGAACGGTTAATGTAAAATATACGTAGTATGCTCTACATAATATTGTAAGCAAGGCGAAACTTGTAAGCATATTTACTCCATTAGCTTTGAAGAAGAAAACTCATAACGTCATAACATAAACCATACTATTCATGAATCATGATACTATTTCACACCAACCAACCGTCATATTGTAGCATATAAAATATTGCAATTACAAATGCGAAACTTGGCACACGCTAAACTTTCGTTGACTCACTCTGAAAATATTTTAGATTTGGGAGAATGTTGAATGAAAAACACAGCAGGCAATGTTAACGTTTTTATTCGAAATCATCTTGTAGTACATTTTTGAGTTGTGTCTGGTTGTGGTTGTGATATTGGAACCCAGTTGTCTGTACTTTTTCCGGCATCCTAATCTTTGGAATACCCAGGTTAAAAACAACTCGTATAAAATATATCTATAATGCCTGTGATTGCACATCACTTGAAGCATATGCAACCAAAAATATAAGAATCAATGAATCAGATCATGTAAAAAGTAAACGATTTTCCTTTGATTTGTTTGAAAGGTTTTGATAACTCTTACGTATTAAAGTTCAGCTTTACTCTTAGCAGTTTATTGCTTCGTGGAAAATACTCTTCTGTAGATCTTTGAAAGACATGGATTAGTTTATAGGCATGTACATGTACATATAGATACTATATAGACACATATATATGCTGTCAGTTATATTAACGTTATAGTACTCCAGAAGTACACACAACGTAGGGATTTCTATAACCTTCTCCATAGCATAGGATTAGAAGCATTCTCAAAAAGTCGGAAATTCCGAAAAAGCAATTTTACTTCAAAACACACAGAAAGTCTACAAGCGTACAGTATACGGGCATGGCAAACAATTTATTATGCTTTTCATGAGAGGTCTCATTGCAACATTGCAATTGTTTAATATTTAGTGCGATGTAATGGTTTGATAAACTCCGGAGTGAAGCTTGAGGTTATAATCAATGTTATTGTTATTGGGAAGAGTTGAGCCACAAAAAGGAGGTAAACTACGTGGAATTGGTGGGATTTGAGCATTTACTGTGGATTTAGATGTTTTATGCGTAGAAATGTTTGGCATGATTATATTACTTAGGTAATATTAAACGATTAGACCTAGGTAGGTAGGTTGAGTAAACTATTCAGTGAGTGTTTCATAATCGGAGCAAGTAGAGAAGGAAAGCAGAGCAGATCGGAACAGCAGTTGGTCCATTGGATGTGACTGACTGTAAGCTGTGAGACTGAATAGGCGTCACAAACTACACTTTAACTTGCGAGTTGACTCTTGACTTTGCTTTGGTTTTGTATGGAATGTTTACGTGGCTTATCTTAGATTTTAAATATGAATATGAAATGAATGCGATCTGGTTGTATATCTGTAATTTTAAAGCATCGAGGTAGTTCTTGTCGTTGAGCAAGTCTGTGTCTGTTATGATATACAGACAAGGCAGAACACCATCTCACTCTTCCAGTCTCGAGCAGACCATGCACAGCCGTGTTTTCCGTGTAAGTCTGACTGAATATTGCAAGAGAAATTCTGATAAAGTGCCAGGAAGCAAGTGAGAGCTCATATCACACAGCGCACCAAAACTATGAAATGAATGTGACAAGTATGAAAGCTTGAATCAACTAAAAGTTCAACTCCAAGGCAAAGCATCACTTACTCAGTTTTCCTGTGCTTGTTCTGTGGAGCTGGAGCATATTCTGACCTGAGACCTGATAGATTTTAATCTATCTGTATCTCTCCTTGCACACTTTATACAATTTATACTGCTCTACTTTAGGAGATTTTGTATATTATTACTAGCCACGCCATGGTGTGGCTCAGACTGTCTTCTGCAACCAGAATCTTTACAGTACACATAACCCAAGGAGCCTACAAGATAATAATATCATCATGAGATGTCTGTAGATTTTAAAGTCTGATAAACACCTCGCTACTGATTGTAAGTGTGTTAACGGAAAACTCACAATTCGGTCATAAAATCATGATTCTAAGGTTGCACCAAAAAGTTCACGTATAAAAATTCTCTGTGTATAGGTTACACCAGTTCCTGTCTGTAACGATGTACCTATTTTTATAATTTAAACAATCTGTACTAAACTTATACTTATTAGTAGGTTACGTAGTAGTTGGAAGTAATGTCAGAGTGTACTACTCTGGTAATGTTAAAGAAAGCTGTGCTACTTAATGTGATGGGATATGATTCTGATTATGTGCGGACATTAGAAAATTACTATGATACTTCTGTGTTGTCATTCAAAGTTTATACCATTGATTTTCACATTCTTGGCTGCATAAACATATACTACTAATTATTTTCTTTTATTAGCTCTCAGTCACTCTGCATCTCTTCTAACAGATGCAAACATCTACGACTTGCTCTTAACACAAATACTTGGCTTTCCATCACCGATCGTATAAAATAGTGTAGCATCACTAATATTTGTGCCATGTGCAATATACGAAGTAAGGCATTATGCATTATTATTGGCAAACTACCGCTAAAATAAATAGCATAATGAATGATCATAATGTTTTTTGTACCTTACTATTACAAATTAGCTAAAATTAAATTAGGAATGTCAATTTAAATGTAATGATGAATATGAATTAGTTTACTTAATTTTATAATATTCAAATTAATGTCATCATATGGACACTCAACTAGCAACTACCTTACTTTTTAGATACAGACCTACTTACTACATACTGTGCACAGATACTTACATAACGAAAGCAATAATAAGAATCGAAATTACATATTATATCTTTTTATACAAGGTCTTTTTACGCATACACTGTATTATTGGTAATTGTAAGAAGAAATTTAGATTTTAATGTATGCTGCAAAATGAGTTGCACTTATAAAGAGTTAATTGTTTCTTTGGGTGCCCTTTTAACTTTTGACTCCCTCAGTCTCACCAACTCATTTATAAAGGCATTTACATCTTGTTTATACATGCAAACATGCATTCACATGTGCACAGCATATACAAAGCTGTTAAAATTTATGCATTTTAGAAGCAGAGGCAATTGAGCAAAGTTTTAACTCATTTTGCTCTGTATAGTCATTAACGTTTATTTTAGTATGAAGCACTAAGGAAATGACTACGAAAGGGGAACACTCCAATATGTTGTTTACACAAGGCGTTAGCTAAAATAAAGTGCAGTATGTTTAAGTGCAATATACATCTGTCCATAGATTTTGCCAATGATGCAAATTGTAAAGTTACTGTGTGTGTTCTGAAAATGAATGAATGCATGGAAATCACGATTCTTCGGATTCTTTAACTCTAAAATATCGTATTGTGGCATAGACATGTTGTATCAAAGACAAATATCTCATTTATGTAATGTAATAAAAATATATGTTTATATTATTCCAGATAAATATTCATATTGATGGTCCCACAGTCGATTTAATGCAGGTGATACTGGAAAACAATTTGTCACAGAGCCTCTTCTTATGCCAACATGGTAAGCTTTCATTTACAAAAAATAGAGCAGGATGTTTAATAATAAAAATGTGTAAAACGTAGTAATATCTGAGAGAATTGAGGGAAATATGATATCCTCATTTCTACTTAAATATTTACATTCTGTGTGTATGAATTATTATTATGCTACTGATCTCTGTGGATTCTAGTCAAATGTGCTACACGGTTTAACGATTTTTCGCTCGTGTGGTTCCTTTGATTGGCAAAAGCAATGAATTTATATATAACTAAAAATGTCGTGCCACGACCTAAAAACGATGTCTGAGTATTTAATATATTATGTACGTTCTAGATCTCAAAGAAAAATGAGGGAATGGCAGGTTGAACAAATTAATACATGATGAATCATAACATTTGTCACATTCATAGTTTGTGCATTATTAGTCGTAAAGTTGGTGTAGGTTGGTGTCTTGTTGGACATATTTCATATCAGCCTGCATGTCTTTAAAGTGTGCTTTCTTAATGGTGATGATGAAATGTGCTATATTGTACTATTTATTTTATAAATCATAAAAGTAGAAAGATAGGTAGGTGCTAGTGGTAAGTTATTACGTGAATACACACATCAAGATTTACTTACTTAGAATAGAATGTGTGCACTAAATTAAATTTGTTGTAAATGTAGAGCAGAGGTTTTTGCCATTTCAAAATTGAATTTTGAGAGTAAGCACATCCATAAATTTATAGCCATTTTTACTAAACGTTGAATTAAAAATTGTGGTATCAGCAGCTCTTTACTTTGCTGATTAAATTACAGCCGCAGGTGGGTACTTATTTCTATCTATCTCTGCAACGATTAATACAAAGCTGACTGAAGGACTTTGATTTTTTGCGTGATCAGTTACAGAGTCTATACTTTTTCATTTGAAGAATGAAGGCATAGGCAATATGAGAATGAAATACATACTAGAGTTGTAAAAAATTCAGATTCCAATCCAACTATAGGTATATGCATTTCATATTGGCGTATCCTTCCGAAAGTTTTGTCTGCTTCGGTAGCTTTAATTATGTAGGTATTCTTTTCTGAGCAATGCAGCCAATGGTTGTTTGGGTTTTTAGATGGCAGCTTTTTATCTTCATTTATTGTGACATGCATCTCGCTTCAGTTCAGACTGAGTTCATGATATAATCTGTTATAAGAATGATGTGTACATTATTATAGAACAGACACAGCAACTTTACAGTAGAAACAGTAAAGTTGAAGTTACTTTACGCTATACTTTTACAAAGAGATCTCGGATAATATTAATAATAGATGTACCTACTCGAAGAAAAGAAACTTGCTTTCTTGTCTTTAGTATTTGCATAGCAATGTTTACTTTATCAAATGAGTTTCATCAATCCAACACAAGAACTAAGTACCGAATTCTGCTGAAATGTTTGGAGAAAGCCACTAAAGTTCAAAGCTTAAAATTCTATACTATTTAGACAGGATTTCATTTCCCAGTTAGTAAGTATTAGAGGGTAAGTATTTATTAAGCAAAGTTACATCACTTGTACATTAAGACCTATTGGGAGTGGAAAGAAAGAGCGGTTCGTGTGCTTTACAAAGGTAAATGTTATAATCCAACATTGCTTTCATTGCACCACCAACAGAACTCACAGCAGTAGTTATTGATCGAAATACGAGAAAATGCATTTCAGTATTTCATTCTTCATTCCTTTCTCCAACTTCGATTTCACCATCCACCCTAAGTTAACAATACAAATGCCAAAGTAACTTTAAAAATAACAAGTTTACACATTATCTAAATGGACATGCCCCAGTAACAGTGGAATGTTCCGCGGGTCGCAAAGTTGGAATCTACCAGGTATTGTTTAGCAGTGGCAAGTGGTCCATAAGAAAGTTTTGAGTTGCGCTGTTCTATTTTATCTTCATTTACAGTGTATATGCAAATATGCAATAGTACTTTCACAAATGTGCTTTCTATTCCATATAGTATAACATAATTTATTTAATAGACTTTTCGCTCCAAAAGCTTTCCACTCCATTTATGTAAATTACAATTTCTGCTGCATACATACGTAATGATGATGATACACTCAAAGCATCTGAACGAACGCAACGTTTTTTTTCCAGAATTAACGAAAGAAGAGTTGCATTGCACTAGCATTGAATTCTTGGGCCATCTCCAGTTAAAATTTGTGATCTGCATTTCTTCTGCTAATGATGTTTTACTTTCTCGGGCTCAGTATCACAATTAATATGTAACTTAATTTAGATATTGTGATAATACATGGCAGTAGTATTTGGGTATTTACAGCAGTATTTATAATCTCTGTGTAAAAAGTAAAGTTGGAAGATATGGTTTGGTTTTCCCTTGACACTCATTTTTTTGGTATAATTAAAAGAATGAGAATGCTAAAAACAAACCTTGTATAAGTTGTGCCTACTGTTAGTACGTTGTCTACCTAGCCATAAATTCCCCAAATCTTAATATTATAACAACAGGGTTAAAAGAAAATTCATTGTCATGTTGATTTTTAGAGCTTTGTAATAAATGGGACCCGTGATGACTACTGAAAACTGGCTATTGCTCAATGAGCAATGATATTGAAATCATTGTGATGATATGCATCACTTTGTATGGTTTCGAATCAATTTTACTACTACATTTTACTACTATGGTTGAAATTACATTTACAAATAGACCTAGATCAAGGGAATACTACTGCATTGTCCTGGTGCAAGGCAATAGTATTGGTATTGGCATGTATTGGTAACTCTCTATGCAAATAGGCCTTTCACTCGGTTACCGCTACTACTGCTGAGTTGTATTCAAATGTACATGAGACCAAAAATGTTTTCATTTACCGTCTCGCTTGATACAGGTACGTTAGTATATTGAAATTCGTCAAAGCACAAAAACTGCATGCATCTATCCTCGTATCGTAGCATCTCTTTGTCTCTGTGTTTCTGAATTGCTTATTGGTGCAAAAATAGGCGTTCTATAATTCTGAAGTCTAATTTCAGAATTCTTTTGCGGAAATGTCAAATTATTTCTTTTGTTTAGCCTGCCTACTACACACACAGCTTTTACACAAAAAGAGTCTATGCACTTAAGAGAGCTTTTTCATTTCCCATGGCATTGTTCAACACAACACTGCGTATCTGGGTTTGTCTATGTATGGTGTATTGATAATTTTCTCTTCTATACAATGCTCACTACGGTGAATGCGATGGCAAGCACTTTTACTTTCTAATTCACATAAATTTACATACCTCGGGTGTCGTGTCTGGGTAATTCTTTCGTGCTGTACGCAAATTGCACTGCAAATGCCTGGACTCGACAGGATGGTTTGCTGCTAGCTGCTTTTAATTTTAGATTTTGATATGGAAGCAAAATAATGAATTCATGTTGTATGGTAAGCACACAATTGACGTGTATCAATCAAATGTGTGTAGGTGGGGAAGGTAGTTAATTATTGAAGGCTGTAGTTATTCTTATTTAATATTGCTCTCCCACCATCTGGTCTTTTGTTAGCTTGTTTTTACCTTAGGTTTCATGCTGTTTGTTCAAAGCGTATTATTATGATGTGATTGTGGCGTGGTTTATATATCGTAAGTGAGACAGGGAATAAAGACACATAGTCTTGCTGGTTCTCAGATAGTTCAGCTAATGTTTTATTTATGGAGAAAATCCCTTTGAAAGTCCTGCGACAACTATGGCTTTACCTTTCTCTCTTTGGATGTTGACTGTCAACTCTTTGGCTGTGTCGTCGTCTGGGAGTAGTAGTGAGGTTTCGTTATGTTATGCCAAACGAAATCCAAGCGAAACCGACCAACGGAGATAGTGACGTAGATTGTGAATAGTAGCCGAGATCGCAGGAAGTTTGCATTGCGAAGTTATCAACTGTGTGAGCAAGCGAGCATCAGGGCCAAATTCAGCAGCAGAATGGCGTCCTTTGGGTATATTTGTGTTCGTTGTTAGTTAAGACCAACTTATAATGCTGTGAGAATCAGAGCAAGCTGTTTATATGTTTGAATGCCTTTCTATTCTCCTATTTAATAGTTGATTACAGCAATAAATGAAACTTATCTGCCTCACCGAAATGCACGACAGGGGAATTATGAATGGCGGAATACAATTGACAAACAAACATTCCACATATATATCATAATTCATATTATGTTCCATGCTTCATTATTTCGTTTATTCATCATTATTATGCAGCTTCTTAGGTAGATGTACTCTTCATTTCATAATTAAAATCGAACATCTACAAATTTTAAAGCACATAGTCTGTAATAAGATCTACTGTAAAACGGTGAATGTAAAGCAACGCGTGTATCAACAATTGGGTGGTAATAAATAGCTCCTTGTAATATCCACCCAAGTTATGGCTCTAGTTATAATGTGATTGGAGCTTTCTTTATAAGTCGTACACACTCGTTATCATTCTGGAGCATTTATTTTTATGCTCCAATTCTTTATCAAATCTATTTGTCTATATATACCTAAGAAAGAGGTACAAGTTACAATAACGTTAACGAAAAACAGGATGCTTGTCACTACCTACTTACATGAGCGTATCCTTACTTATTATTAAACTGGCCTTGTGGCTCCAGTTAACTATACTTATACTAAAAAACATAGAATTAGTTTAATATATATAATGTGATAATGATAATGTTTGTTTTCTTTGGAGGTATTTCTTGTATAATGGAAACAGTTTACTAAAAACTCAGTTTTTTCATAGGGGAGGACACATTGCCGAAAATTATACTGAAATTGGTTGACTACACCTTGAACAGAAGCAGTTCCTCGGTTTCAACTGTTGAAAAATGTTCGCAGAAGATTTACGAAATTCTGGCAAACGTTATGAGATATGGAGACAACGACATAAAGAATATACAAGAAGTTGCAGAAGATAAAGCAACGAAAAACATTTCTTATAACACTATAGCTCCCTTATTAAGAGATTTAATGACTGCAACAATAACAACATTGGAATGTACTGCAAACGTGGGATTGAAATCCAGTATTTTAGGTAAGGCTTCATGAATCAAATTCTAGCACACATTTTGAGAATGTTAATAGTATTATCATTATGAAGAAACAATCAAAGTGGTATCTCGTACAGGCCTATTGTGCGGCTTCAGCTAAGCTTGTCTCACATAGCGCTTGTTTTGAGATGCCTGTTGATTTGCAATTTGTACAGCTATACTAATGTAAATAATTTGTAAGCCTAAGCTATAGCTATGGTTGGGCTGTCCAACCATAGCTTAGGCCATTCGGAAGATTTGACAGCAAACATTTGCTGAACCAAACCCACAAGTTGAATGAAGGACTCTTATTATTTTTGCATTTATTGGATTCACAATTCTAGATTTTCTTCTCGAGTTATGCCGTTGCGATTTGTTTGTAATAGGATCAGTTGAAATCCTTCTGAAGGATCGTGAACTTATGATTATGGAGCTCTTTTGTGTGTGCAAAAGAATGCTGCAAGATAGATTCAAAAACATGGACCTAAGCAACAGTCAAGATACTATCACGGTATGAAATAAATGTCTGCAATCAATTGAGATAGTAAAATATGGAGTCATTTCATGTTACTTGTGTTGACCTAAGCTGTTGGTTTATAGGCTTTCCGGATCAAAGTATTACTGGTACTGCTGCAATTTATGTCAACGTACACGAAAATTGTCCGTGAAAACAATGGATGTTCTGTGGGAAAAATCCATTGGATACCAGAGTACGCTTTGAGAAGTGACATAGTCGTATTTGTATCCGAAATCATGAACACATCCGAGATGGAGTTATTCAAGTTAGTTCCACATTTAACTTTATGTAATATTTTTCGTATATTTGTTATCAGTATTACCTTTTATGATACTGAAATGCAATGTCGATTTTTTTGCAGTCTATGTATCCAGTTCATGAATTTGCTAAGTCAAACCCAAACATTTGCATCCAACAGGCGGATGCTGAATGTTTTACAAGTTACCTTAAGGGTAGTTTACATGTTGTGCTCAAACAAAGATTTCAACCCCGATATTTTTGTTGACTTCGTGGTCACCACACTTTCGCAACAGTAATATGTTTTCGTGTTAACTACATTCTTTATAAAACTTTTTTGTTATTCTTTTGTGAATTAAGTATGCAATTAATTACTATGATTTTAATGATGATGAAGTATGTTAAATATCAATTTTGATAGCACCTTTTCAATGGCCACTCAGGAGTTGAACAATAAAGACCAAATCGTGAATATCCAAATGCAAATCATCGGTGTATATTCTGCAGCTTCTAGATACTCTACAAAAGTACGTCTTCTTCAATATGCTAAGCTTTTGACATTCTGCACAAGCAGAGACGTTCGAGACTCTTTGTGGGGTTTGCTTGTAGACTGTAAAGAAAAACTTGCAATGTCGGAAGCGAAGAGTTTAATTATTTTCAAGATCATTCTTATAATTTTGGACATTCTATTGTATTGGTACCAGTTCAGGTATGTTATAGAGCACATGATAAATGTGTAGAAGTATTTATAGGCATGGCTTCTTTTTATAGTAAACCTACCAATTTATTTTTGATTTGGAAAATAATTTATGTAATCGTTTTTTCCTCAGATCAAGATTAAGTTTTTCAAACGCAGAACATTTGCATCATCAGGGAGACATCCCATTCGAAGCTAAAGTTTTGGAGATCCTAAATGTCGACTGTATTCTACCTTGCATTCTGGTAATGATGTATTAAATTAAGAGTTTACTTGTCCCAATTTCTGGATTTTTATTTTCAATTGATGCGTTTCTAACTCTGTTTAAATAGGCTCTGGTTGAAACCGTGGAATCGTCGACCGCCGGGGACGATACAATATATGTAGACATCACCATGAGATTTCTTTTGTTATGTATGCAACGACGTGAATTGAGAGATAATGATACACAGAATAAACATACTACTACCTTTAAAGTATTTTTGTTTGAGGAAAACGGAAAATATGTTCAAATAGAAAAGAAAAATTCGGCAACATGTAGTGAACTGAGCATTCTTCAAGGAATGGACTGTTGGACTATGGACTCCATCATCACCGTTCTCGAATTTATACAAAGCACAGAAAGGTTGGTATAGATAAAGAGTGGCTGAATATACAGATAGAATTCGCAAAGTGTAAGTTTATTTTCAACTATGTACATATTGCGTATTTATCTATTACAGGATCAGTTCCACATGGTCTGAGATTATGGCTCTTCTGGTAACGGAGACTTTGAAGTCTCTTGTCCCATGGTTCGATTTAGAGAAAGGTACAGAGAAAGTTTTCACTTTGCGTACTGCATAGTTTACTTTGGGAAAGTTGTAATCATTATAGAATAAAATATCTGTTTACATTTTAGTTTTGGTTGGCTGTTCCGTGTGGAATCTCTTTACTGCGATAAAAGTGATGTTCAATGTTGAAAGAACTGGGTATGACGAGGGACTAAAAATGGCGGAAAGTATTACATTCGGAATGGCAGAGTTGATGATTATGTATACTACGGAAGTTATTTCTCCGTAAGTTTATCATCGCTTTACTGGGTTTTATTTTCCATTCAGTTGATTAATTGAGGAATGTTTACTTTGTTATTTGTATTTCATTTTTTATCAGACAGAAGAAGAATCGCAAGTACATTACTACTCATCTTGAAAAACCTAATGGACTGCTCGCTCAACTCCAAAATCAAAAACTACCTCCAGAGGAAACTTTGCTAGTTTATAAAGCAATTTTCTTTGTTGTTGCTCATGTGGACCACGGAAATATTCAATGCTTGTTAAAGCAATTTCCAGAGAACATTAGATTTACCGATGTATCAGCAACAATGTTCTTTGACGATATACTGAAAATTGTTTCGTTTAGTGCAAAGTTTTTTCGGTTTTTATTTGATGAAGAAAATCCTTCCGAAAACACTATAACTAAGCTAATCGACCATTGGATAGAAAATGACAAAACAAAGGCTGAAAACTTTCTCTTCGAATTAATCGAAAATAATGTGTCATTGTTTTGTCACGATATAGTGGAGACATGTTTAATAGTATGTATTAGAACTATTAACACAATTCGTTCCTACTCTTTATCGTACTACATTCGTATAGATAGATACGGAAAACTAATAGACTCCATTATTATTTACTAGCGTCTAATAGCATTCAGCAAAGCACCGACTAGCACCCTTGTGCTGAACATTTTCTACAACAAAGGACAGATTCAGAATGTCGGCAACTTGTGGAATATTTTCAACACAGTTATGCAGCAAATTATCCATGACGTGAATGCACCAAAAAACAAGAGCAATAATCAAGACACAATTTACCTGGAAAATTGTATTAACTTGGCTAAATTGATCCTAAAGGTGGATAAAAATGTCCCGAAATTAACTTATGAATTTTGTGAAGGATTAATTAAAATCATTCTCATCTACAACGAATTTAGTGAACTCTCAGATCTGTGTCTAAGAGTCTTAAATTTAGCGAAAACACATGTAGGTAAGTCGACGCTGAAAGACCCACTTATCAGTAATTCCCCAGTACAAAATTAATCCTCTTATGCCCTACTCTATTTACTGTTTATTAATCATTTTATATTTCTAGACCTTCGCTCCCTGGTGCTGGGTAATGTGGAATTCATCAAATTTCTGCAAGAACGTCTGCATCTGCAAAATGTAAAAGCACATGAAAGTTTTGTGGCCTTTGACCTTGCTACTCAAATTGTTAGTGATAGTCCTAATGCAAACGAGGAAGATGATGATACCCAGGATCCAATATTTAAGGTATATGATAATGAAACCACAATATATTCTCCAACTCTGTAACAATTTTTTTTCCATAGTTCTGTAATTTGTGGACTTATTAGAATTTCTCAACTTTTCGTTAGAAACCAATGGCCAAGACGCAGGCGTATATACTTTGGGAATTCACATCGGTAATTCCGAAACTATTATATAGCGGTTTTAACGCATCCATATCACCTGTAACTTTCATCTCCGCTCTTTTGAAGAAAAATTTGCGTTGCTCATTTATTAAGGTAATTATTAGCGTTAACAATGGCTCTTAATTTAATACACTACGTACCTAGGTATGTAAGTACGTGCATATGCATTACCTAAATAAGTGAACACATAAGAAGAAGAAATATAAGGGAACAATGCAAATCAAATCTGCAAAAGAATAATTTGAAATTACAGGGGCCAAAGGTGTAGTTTGAATATTTTTCCTGCATTAAAATAAACAGACATCTGCAACCATGAAAAATAACTGGCAAAAGATATTAAGTCGTTAACAATTATCATCATTCTTCATTCATCACGTCGTTATTGGGGGGAACTGTATAATTTATAGATTATTACATTCACTGTAAAGTTTATAACTGAAGTTTTTGTGGTTTGCTGTACTGCTTTGTACACGAGTAGGTATAATCAATTTGATAGTAAAAGGACAATGAGAAAAAGACTTCTGGAGTTATACACAGCAAGGTTATTAGGGACAATGATGTATGAAAGAGTCATATATAAAGTCGCAATATGAATAATTCGTATTCCCTGACAACTCAGCGTAGTCTGCTGCTCGAGGGATTAACTTGCCTTGAATTAAATTAAGATTGAGAGAGTCAAATGTAATGTACAACTAATGAGATAAAACTCTATCCAATTACTTGGAAAGAATGATGATGTGTGTTGAATGCTCAACCTATTGTAGTTTTAGGGTATGTTATTCCCGTATATATTATAACCACAAAGGTTGTGCTATCACAATGCCTATATAGGTAGCATCCTATCCTGCAGTCTCTACCAAAATTACAATAGATTTATATTGATAATTGAACTAAAGTTGCATTATTATTAAACTGGCTTTGTCTCCATCTAACTTGGAACATGTATTTGCTTTCTCATCTCATTTATGTACTTTCTCCTTCGTTTCTGCTCTGCTCTTGAGCAAACCAAAATGACTGCTTACATGCTACACTACTAACATTACTATTTAATGGTATACAATATTTTGTACTTTATATGTCTGTTTAAGTCAGTTTCAAATGAATTGCAAACAAGTAGACATCTATCAGCCTAGAAACTTATACATTCGACGAGTTGTGTAAATAGGAAAGAACATTATGAATAAGAAAGTATTATGAGCAAACTAGATACGGTAAGTAGCTACTTCAACTTTCGTGCAGATTCAAGTGGCATTGTGACGTTAGTCCGGTTTGGTGAAAGTAAGACTGTGCTAGTAAAGAGTAAAGAGCTACCTAATTCAGAATTATACGATATTCTCTTCGGAAACCAAAATAGTTTTGAGCTCTTGTCATTGACAAACCCACAGCCACTTTTCGTATACCAACCAGGTGTATCATCTAGGATTCTAGTACTCTAAATGACTCCATACGTCTTCTGAGGTAAAGTCTAACGAATACATTTAATTAAAAAATTATGTGTACTAAACATTTTAAATAGCATATTACACTAATAGCGCGTAATACAGGGAAAGCTAATATTGTTTCAAAGTGACATTGCTGTAGTTGTGAATGGAAAACCGTCAAGTGATGAAATTGCCTTCACTTATAGAAATCCACGTTAATTGTACTGTGTTTTCTTGGGTTTGTAAGTGATAGGACTCGAAAATGTTTAGGAAGCCAAAACCTAACACTTTTACAATGACTTTATAGAATTTCTTGGATTTATCGCAGGTTGGAGATATCTCTGCCAAGGGAATGAGCGATGTTCTAATAAATGTCTACTTGTACATTCACGATGTGCTGCATAAGGTAAGGAATCAGCGGGATCTGTAATTGGTGTACGCTAATTAATTCATCCATCCATGGCAATATCTTAACTTTAAGTTTTCCATTAACTGTCTTTATACACACGAAGTTGTTCAATTTTCGCCGTAGTATACGGATAGTTTACCCAAGTTTCTGAGTATGCACTGATAGCTGCGATATAAAGAGAATCCTTGTAGTGGAATTTCGTAGAAAATCTATTGTTACACCAGAATCTTTGTTAGAATAGAAGCTGTGTGGAAAAAGTGAAGGCACGCGATGCTTGCACACCATTATCGTGTAGCATTGAGCTTGATTTGTATTATAAATAAGGGAAAGAGGTACTGACGCATGTCGGCTTGATACTTGATGTTAATTTCTCTACATGGGATATGAAACTACGAATAAAGAGCTGCTAAAGTGCTCAAAGGTTTAAATGGGACAAGTTTAGTATGGGGAAAGTCATTTGAGAAGGGCTTAAGCCTCCAGGCCACCGTATGAAATTGGAAGAAGAATCCTTTGTTTGCCTTCCGATGTTTACGAATATAATGCAATATTTTATAATAAAACTTTTCAAACTACGCAGTAAAGAAATCTTTATGTATTTATTTAGTGTTTTAATAGTGAAAATATTCTTCTTTAGTAGAGAATACTATTACATTTGTTATATTATGCCTAAATGAAAAGCACCTAGATGAAAAGACTAATCCTCACCCGTAAATATTAATGTATACCATGTTTTTACTCTGTATCATTCTGATTAGCATTTGAAGCCGGAAATTGAAGAGCAGCTTTGGGAAGCGGCATATCAGTTACTACGCTATTCTGCCTACGCAACATCAGAAGAAAAAGATATGAAATATGAGAAAATATCGTTTGTTCCTGACTTGATTGGAAAACACCCGTGGGAACAACTGTCACTCGCGATCAAATTAGCCAGTTTGGATACTGACGATCTCTCTCGTTGCCCCAAGAGTTGTCTCCGCTTCATTAAACAATGGCTCATGGACTATCAACATGTAACATAATTATTTCATTCATATGTAACATACAAATATTCAATCGTTGTAATTAGTGATTTAACTGTACTATAAATGATGAAGCATTGTAAACATCTGGTATGTTTAACGTGTAGCTTCAATAGCAATTTCTGAGTAAGTTGATAGTAATTGCAATTAGGTAATTAATTTGGTTTTTCTTTTGACTCTCTTTACACATTGTGCAGAGGCTATGTCGGTGGAGTGGTCTGGTACTTATTTACCTGTTTTTGTGTAGCGAAGCTGAAAGGCTGAGAAATGAAAGGAAGGGTGTTTGTTTATCTGTGAAAGTTGCAAGTTTTGAATTACATGGAAAAGGATACTCAATAATGTTTCCTTACTAGAAAGAAAAGGATCTAGTGTTCATGGTTTGGGCACTGAAGTATAGACAAAATATATGTGTCATTTTGGGTTGTTTTGTGTGGTATTAGATGAATGAGTATATAGGAGTTGGTAATTCTAAGTACAAGTTTCGTGTGCCTCTTATATATCCATCATCATTGGCTAACCAGGAGGAGCAACCCATTGCACCTTAATTGCAAAACTTTTTGGAATAATTTAGTTTGTGTTTCTCTCCATATAAATATGGAATACCTTTACAAATGTTAGTGACAATTCACAGGAATACTTAAGCTACTTTTTCAGCTATTGATAGACACGAAAAATGACAAGGCAAAATTGTCTGTACTAACTTTTGATGACTTCATTTTGTCTTAAAATAATAAATTCCTCCTATCACAATCACAAGTCATAGCCATGGAATTGTTCTGGAAAATTTTCGGAAAACTTGGGGACACACTTACAACAAATACTTTGAAATCTTGAAATATTTTAAAAGAGAAAGTACTGAGACTACCCCTTGTCAGTGTACGTAGGAAAGTTGTAAAGTTATATAAGTTGTTCATTCTCTATGTTGAGTTGCAATTTAAGTTGGACTTTGAATAGTTCCTTTCATCAAACGGAATTCTAGGCAGAACGACAACTGAAAGAGAGAGAGTGTGTGTGCATGTGTATGGCAAAGTAAACCTGAGAGCAGATCCGGAGCTAAAAAAGAGCTTTTCCCTGTGGGCCCACTAAAATCAATAAAAGTGTTTCCTTGCTTCTGACTTTCTCTCTCCTGTCTTGCGATTTTGATCCCAATTCAGCACTGCCTCCCTGTCGGATGTGGTATGGTTTGCCTTTGCCTTTCGTTCAGTTGCTTTGACATACAACACTATTTTGCTGTGTATTATTATTATCCAGACGCACCGTTATGAGAATACGACGCGACGTCGTCCGTGTATAATAATCTGAGCGAGTTGGGTGTGTTTAGTCTGTTTAGTGGGACTGATTCCATACAAATAGCTTGTACAATTCTATTCTTTACTTTTGCTCTATACTTTATTATGCTGTTACTCCTTTAGTGCCAAACATAACAATTTTGCGTACTTTCCACAATTTCTCCACGACTTTCATTTTCTTTCACTCTGACCGATTTGATTCTGGTCTGCAGAGGATATTCACCGTATGTGGGTGAGTTGAGTGAGCCTCAAGTTACTCCAACGACATGACATAAACAGCCTTTGTTGTTGGCGTCAGATGCACATGTTACAAGATATTCACTGATTTTACTTCAATCGTTTTTACACGGTTGGGTGCGCTGTTATGATGTACTTTACTGATTACGAAATTCTATAACGTTGCGTACCTCACGCTGTTGGGTGCACTATCTGCCTTCGTATTATGTACAAATGTATGTATTATTGTTGCTTCCATATGAAAGAATAACTTTCAAAGGCAATGACGCTGTTCCTATCTTCCATAGATCTGAGAAATCACAGGGAGGGATGAATGGGGTGCGGTCATTCCACTTCTTGCCAAATTCTCACAGATCTCACACACAAAGAAATTTCATTGTTGCTGAAGCTTTACTTGTATCTGGATATTATAATGAATTTCCCATCCTCTGTTTCTTTTGACTTTCTTGCCATAGTCAGTTTATTTTCTGTATGATCGAATTCTCAGGAAGTGAAAGTGAATACTTCGAACACACATACTAGAGATGCCTAAATGTTACATAATACAAGTAGAAGCATGAGAAAAATTATATAAAGTGGAAAGTGAAACGTTTCCAAGAAACGAGCATATTATAACGAAAATATGATTTATTAAGGATAGAAATCACTCTCAGCAAAAAGTAGCAAAAGCAAACCCGTTGTATAAATCATATCAAATCTGTTTTTAGAATCTTGCATGTTCTGTATATTATACTCTTTGTGAAAACATGTACACTGTGGGATAAGATGTCCATATGCATAACCAAAGCCGGGTGTTCACTTCCTTTGAATGTCTTGTCGTGCCCTTCTAGCTATATAAAGTAAAGACTGTCCAATTTCTTTTTTATCTGACTGTCATCATTACTAATGTATACCTATACAAACATAGTTTGCATGCATCTGTTTGTAGATAGAGTGGTTGGAATACTTTCCTGTTTTAAAATTTCATTAGGGAAATTAGTGCTTCGCTTTTTATGTATGTTTTAAGATGAAGTATAGGTCATAGGTACACAGTCTACATGCTGTTTAATAAATGGGTATGCGTTTTTGTTGTATATGGTCCATATTATTTGCAGACATACACAGAAAGCTTATTTGTATTTGCATACAAGCAGAAAAAGGGATACCTACCCAAGCAGACAAGAGTACCTCGTTTTCCAAGCATCGGCTTACATTTTCAATGGTAATGTTGTGGACCTCAAGGGACACCATAGAACTTTTCGCCATGAATAGAGAAGCTAATTACTACCGTAGTAATGCAAAGTGGTATAAGGTTCACTAGGCTGAGCTGATATTACAAATAGACGCATCACTCAGGGTATAGGCTCGGGTTATGCTAGCAATTATCATACTCGGCCAACTCTGACCTGTATGTAGCAGTTGTAGAGAAACTTCAAAGATGCTGAATGATGAATAGAAGATCCCCAAACATTAAAAATTCGCAGTAAAAGACGGAATAAGAGCGGAAAACTTTTTAACTTTAGTACTATACTGCCGTAGTCTTATTCTTAGCAGTGTTAGCAGTATGAGTCTATAGTATAAATGCCTTCGTTCACTTCATTTTATGTAAATTACACGAATTACACAGATGTTATAAGTAGGACCGTTAGATCCAGTTCACCAAGCTGTAGAAAGCGTTTACATATTCCAAGACTTTTTTGAGTTTGCATTAATTTGGCTGTTAGAGAAAGCTATCGTTAATTGAACGGGTTCTGTCTTGACTTGTAAATAAGTAGCTGGGAGCTGTCGTGTCTTTGAAGTAGTGTGTGCATTTATTTATGACACCAATAGTCAAACCTTAAATTAGAGTAACTCAATGCAATGATCGTCCTTATATTTAAAACTTGTTCAATTTTAAAAGTTAAATGAAAAATGCTTATTATTGCTGACGTAATTTGTAAAATATCCATATTTTTATGGAGAAATCAAATCTCAGTTACAATAGTAATATTATTTGATGTTTGCTTTGTTCACAGATTCTGAAAGGCAGAATGATGAAGCAGATGTACTACAAAGACTGTTCTCATGATATGTCATTTATAAAGTTGACGTTGACGATTTTCAAAAAGTTCCGTGTTTATGAAAACCTGAGAAGTTTGCGGTTGAATCAAGTTCAGGCCAAGCAAGACGATCAGTGGGAAAGAATATATTTGGCTCATCACATTTTCCTTTACTGTGTTGTGATATTGAAAACCTTCTTCGACAATGTTCCTTATGGATATCAACATTTCAACGTTTTCAAGTACAGTGAAGGCGTGGTGCTAGAGTTTCTTCGAAAAATTGATTTGGACAATGGAGTTTATAAAACATTCCGCGTGTAAATATTCTTCCACAATGTACAAGCTTTAAGTTTAATGTTTATGTAGTTCAAAAATTAATTGTTTTTATTATCTAACACATGAAAATGAAGTATTATTTTAATAATGCGTCATTTTTATTAGATTTATCTAATAAATTATTTTAATTTTGTTATTTCCTGATCAATTTGTATTTGTACTGACCTTTGCATGATTAAGTTTTGTATTACATATACTCTTAAGCACCACCAATTTTTACTTCAATTTCAAAAGCATTTTTATTACATGAAAACTTTTGATCTGTACAAAGAAATCACTTCATGATACATCTCATATTCTCATACCTAAGTAAATTGCACTATACTTAAAATACAAATTTTAATACCATTTACATAAGGCGGTGCAGTATAAATAAGATCCAGTTTTTCCACAGATTCTTGCTTGTTCTCTATTGTAGTTAATCTGAGAATATTTAATGCACATGTCATGATCATATGAAGGAATGTGATTCTTACAATCGGCTGGTACGGGGTTTGCATTCACAATTTCCATCTTTAATAATAAAAAAGCAGATTCTTTCCATCATAATAATAAATAGGTAAATTTTGGTTCACGTACAATGGAACAATTTAATTATTTTCATTAGGTGCTATAAAATAAATAATAATATGTAAACTTACGTTTGTGCAATCGCAAACACAGATTCCTTGTTTGTCGCATCTAGGGTTCAAGCCCTTCAGGTTTCCACAAACCGCTCTACAGCTTGGATGACTATCGCATTTATTCGCGTAGTAGAATGTTTCATTCGTGTCAGCGCTCACACAATAAAACTGTATCATCAGGGCAGCAAACTAAAGGAAACCAAATTTCTATATTAGATGACTGAATTATCGTATGTATTATTACAATAAATTAATTGGGCAATTAGATCACTTATTTTATAGAATGCTTTGAATAATATAATAATAATAATAATGCGAGTTTAATTACAGTTAGAAATGTTAGTAATAACAAAGGCACTCTGTTAAAAATTGTGTCCCCCATTTTCAGTTTGAAAACCAAATGTGGTTGAAAATTGTTGTTTTAGACAAGCGTTTATAGACTCACACACTACAGATAACTAACAATGCATAATTTATGTTTAGTATCTAACATGAAATACAAACTTACCCCTTTTACCATACCACTTCAGACAGCGCATTTTCATAATCTGTAATCTGTTGTATTAAGTATACCATAGTACTGTTTTGTCAACTCTAGGAATTTTAGGAATTAGGATTTCCTGGAATTTAATATACCTAACTAACACCAAAGCCAGGTACATAAATGTATACACCTGGCTTTGGTTACACTTGTATATAGTTAAAAATAGAAGCTGTATAGGTACTAGTCGCTAGGTACCTCAAAATTATCCCATACCTAGCCTACATACACCTACAAATAAGAATATATTTTAGGAAAAAGAAATGGCTAAGCTACAGTTGTTGCGTACATCTAGCAGCTAGCACCATGCCCTTTGAGCCAACCTTGCACAAATTAACTCGATCTCACTATGACATTATTCAGTCTTTATATAGTCAAATTATTAGTCATTAATGAGCCTGAGTTTGGGTTGTCGTACTCAGAAAGTAGTTTAGTACGACAATTCATCTACATATTATGTAGCAACAAATAGTAAACAGTGATGTAACTAATACACCTCACTTTGTCATTCCTGTCTGATACCTCCCTTTCACATTGTCTGTCAGTTTCATGTTACATGACCGCGGCAGTGTGGTCTCATTATAGCCAGTTCGAATTTTTGATGCTCTACTCTGCGAATCTCTTGCGAATCTCATTCCTATTGCTTTCAATGGGATGCTAATGTACATTGTGGCATTACTTTGTATTGTGTACAAGTAAGTTAAGTAAGTACTAAAATCTACGTTCTATCTGCGGAGACATATAGTCAAGCCAAGGAAATAGACTCGATCTGTACTAAACCAGCATAAATATTGACTACACTTGTCGGATTTCCATAATATTCTTACACAATCCCACGTTGCATGGTAGGCAAAAAATACGCTACGTATTTAAGCAACAAATATATACAATGCGAATCACGTTCTACTTCTTTAACCTTCCCAGTCAAATATATTTTAATAGACAACAATGTGTGCAAATCTCTTAAATGAACGATACTTTTACTTATAATTGATTTATCTTTCCCTGAATAATATAGCTTTACAGCAGCAGCATATGAAAGGTATGAAAGCTCATAAAATGGGTTAATCTCATTTTCAAGCCTCGCTACAAGATAACCAACCTTGTGCTGACATAAGATTACCAGCATAAACCAATCTAGTACATTCAATCTCAGAGACGTTTTTCTATTGTTTGAAAGAATGAAACAAATAAGAAAGATGAACACGAGATTTCTCATGGAAAATTTATTATTTTATGGTTGTACACGCATTTGTCTGCACAGTTCAATTCAGTAATTTCTTTAAGTGCGATACAAATGCACATTTATTACAATTGAAAAATAAATAAGAACAACTAATTTCTCCGAAGTCTTGTCATTTTTAACCTTTTTGTATGTCATGGTTTACAGCTCTAATAAATACAACTTCGGAAATCATAGGAATTAATCTAAATGTGAGAAGCAAGAAAATTACTTTGTCTCATAAGTGAACTGACAGATTTTTGCTTTGATCGCACAGAACACCTATTTTATTTGTTTATTATGACTTTGTTAGACCTAAACAGATTTCTTGTTTTGTTCATCGCAATCATTGTCACAGGTAAAACTTCTGCTGATTTAGAAAGCAGTAGTGTCAGAGAGGGAAATAGGTGTCGTGTGGTTTCGCCGGATAATCTTACATACGACGAAGCATTTGTAAGGATGCAATATGTTAACTTTGTATAATTCAATGCATTTTAATTTCTTGTTGTTTATCTCGAACTCACATTAAATACTATTGTTAATTGTTTATAGGTTTTTGGTACTAAAGTCCAATATGTACCAATAGCGAGTAAATACAACTACTACCAACAAGCCGAAGCTTTTTTGGGGCGCTCTGCCCGCAACGAAGCCGAATTGAATTATATGTGTCGAAATGTTGAGCTTAATACGCAAGGGTTTGCTCTGGAACGATGTTTTGATCATTTCATGGCTCAAACATGCGTTCCTCTTAGTAGGAAAGGGCAGTACAACTGCACTGCGACCTTTGCTTCTGCAGGAACTAATCCTTCACTATTGGGTGACTTTCTGTTTAATTGTTCGCTACAAGTGTTACGATTCTATCATGAATGAATTATAATTACATATAAACATAATTGTGTTAATTTCCAGAAAAATACATAGTCAATCTTCTAGCAACTGACAATAAAACATGGTCTCTGATGACGCGGTGTACTAACGACGTTTTTGAGTCTTACCAGCTACTTACAACTACACCGGATATTACGAAAACTACAACAAGTTTCAAGGAAGTTCAAAATAGAGTCACGATGTACGGATTCGACCCTAAGAAAACTCTCGCCGTTGGATGCGACAGGAAGTGTACTTCTTATTCATAGTGCAATTGATTTTTCATGTTTGTCTCATAAATAAATTAAATATCTAAGATTCACTTTTCTACTTTTACCACTATCAGTTGATTAGCTCCTTAAGATATTCACCATTTTTGTATGTTAAAAATATGGATATTCTAACAATTTTTATATTATTATATAAACAGATATTTTAAAACCTTAGTTTCATTAGTTAATGTAAAGTTGTTCCTTACAAATGCATCATCATAATATGCTATATTATCCGGCTAAACCACACACCTATTTCCCTCTCTGACACGACTGCTTTCTATATCCGCATAGGTGTTGTTTGTGATAATGATTGCACTGAAAAAACAAGAAATCTGTTTGCGTCTAGCAGTCATTATAAATAGCATAGGTGTTTCTGTGAGATCAAAGTAAAAATCTTTCAGTTCACTTATGAGACAAAATAATTTTCTTGCTTCTCAGATTTAGAATAATTATAATAATTTTTATACTATTATTATATTGTCTTCCTTCTCGTATTCCTATGATTTCCGTAATTATATTTATATTAGAGCTGTAAACCATTATATACAAAAGGTTAAATGGCTGGACTAGACTTCGAAGGAAATTAGTTGTTCTTATTTATTTTTCAACTATAATAAATGTGGACATGTAGCGTAGCGCACTTAAAGAGATTATTACTGTGGACCTGAATTGAACTGTACAGACTACAGACAAGCTTGTACGTGTACAACCATAAAATAAAAAATTTCCCATTTCTTGTGTTCATTCTATCTTCTTTGTTTCATTTTATCAAACAATAGAAAAACGTCACTGTGATTGAATGTTCTACGTATGTATGTACTGGATTGGTTCATATTGGTAAACTTATGGCAGCGCAAGGTTGGTTATCTTCTAAACTAACAATTGTAAGCTTAAGTTTGTAAGCTTGAAAATGGGATTAACCCATTTTATGAACATTCATATACTTGTCATGTGCTGTTGTAAAGTTATATATTAATTCGGTCATTCAGTGGCAGATAGGACAGACCTAAATCCATTAGGCAAATAATCGTTCATGAAAGAGAAGTGCACACATTGTTTTGTATAAATATCAGAGAAGTAAAAGAAAGCATATTTTATAATCTTTAAAGACAATGATGTCCGAAAAATAGAATAGGAGTACCTACTAATGTGATGTATGTGCAACAATTTTTGTTTTCCCCAAGTCCCATTCACCATTTAAGTAATGGACAAGATACATATAATATGAATGACGAATGAGTGTCATCTGTGTAAAGTTACAAGCATATGAAAATATAAAAATACAAATTAGTCGTTGTGCATAGTATTATTACTATACTGATATGCTACACTATGTATGTATTTACTATCTACATAATAGCAACTCATACTATGTATTGGGAAAGATTATAATACATATAATTTTGTAATGCAGATTTGATTACAGTCATCTATTATATTAAAGGCGTAACAAATTAATTTAAGTTGAAACTCGTTTTAGCAAAAAATTAAATTTGGTTTTATTAGATATGATATTATACAGATTTGCAAGTTGTCTGATGAATGCGCGCACTTAATAAGTCTAGGTCGCAGGTAAAAGTGTTTACAATTGTGTACAGCATTTTTGTGCAGCAACGAGGCTTTCTCAAATTACATAACACATACTAAGAATATGGTAATTTAATTAAAACTTATACCAACTTATACGTATCTATTTCTACAATCCCTAAAGTAATCATACGTAAAAAGCAGGAGGTCATGATTTACATATTTGTCAGGCAAAGCAAGGACCAAGATAATATGCACATAAGAATTCCCATTGGACTTTACACTCTTTCTCTACTCAGAAATTATTTTTTTCCTGCTAACGAAAGGCATCCATTGCGAATAGAATCTTGAAAACAGTCAGTCAATACTACGGAGACTGTAATATTATATGAAGCTGTGTGTGTCCGTGTGTCTATATAGTCCATAGCGTTGTAGCCGGTACTAAAAGGCATCTCATTAACTCATGGAATATCCTTAATGATGCTTGTGCAGTAAAGGTCCCTTCCAGCCATCCTTTGTTATAGATAACATGTCTGCATGCATGAATGATTCAGGATGTCGACCAACTTCACCATTTACGACTATTTATAATTAATTCAGCTAGCAGGAGATCAGAATACGTTCAGATTTTAATAAATTGGCTGTATACTGTGCACACAACTTCCTTCCTTATATATACAAAAGCCAAATCCAGCCGTGTGTATAATTATTGTTGCTTAACAAAGCTGTATATGGCTTAGTATTTTCCTACTTTGATGTGAAGAACTATACAATAATATTACAAAGGTATGTGTGTTCATGTGCACTAAGGTGTATATATTATGTCTCTATACTCTATACCTAAACACAGAAAATATTCTTCTTTGTATTCACCTCTACAGTTGGTAATGTTATGCACATATAATTACAATCAGCGATAATAATATTCCTTTTATTTGCATTAGCACGTACTTTCTCGATCTCTTTACGAAAAGCCTGTTCTACTATCTAGAGCAGTTGCGCTTCCAAATATATTATAGAGTACATAGAAGAAATGATGGGTAAAATGGTAAATCAAGTTTAAAACTTTATATATAGTAAAAGTCTTCCTGGAAATAGTTTCTGCACGAGTGGAGCTAGTAAAACAGCTTTTAGGAGGATATTAGGACTGGGAATCGTTGTCACTTCAGTGCTTTTGATGCTTCAGTGCTAAATGATTTGCTTAGTCATGTGCACAGTCAACTTGGGACTCATTACATACATCTTTCACATACAAAGAGAAAAAACGTTGTCCTTCAAGCTCCGAGAGAGAATTTCACCTAGAATGAGTCACTACAGAAGATTGCATTTGCAAAAATTTTCCAATTAGATTAAGATCTTAAGCTTTATTACATTGTATTCTCCTTGCAAAAAGAACGTTTTATTCCCTTTTCGTTTAATGATACACCAATGCAATTGACTTGCTACATCCTCCACATTAAATTTTAAAAATAGGACTACAATTCCCTTTGCCTTTCACACTAAGCTCTTGTATCCAGAGAATCTACCAGACGAAATCGTCTCTTCAAATAGCATCATTCATTACTATTACACTGAACAAGGTACAATTCCAAAATCTAATCAATTTCTCAAGGTACACTCTGTCGGGTCGACCATGTTAAAAAAATTTGATTCAGCAATGAAAGCTTAACAGAAGATGAGTTGACCTAAGCAACCTTCATTCTTAAATCCATTACAGATCTCTCTGATACGATACCATTAGCGTTGTTGATAGTGTACAAGTGTTTTTGTGTCTTCGGGGATTGTTGAAATAGAATTGATTTAATTATTGATGTCTCAATAGGTACATAAATAACTATCAATGCGATAACCTGATATCCGATAGTAATGTTTAGCAGAACGCGGTGTTTTTACTTTGTTTTGTGTCATTGACATTTCTATGTTAATGTTATGTTAAGGAATGGAATTCCGATAAGAAAAACGAATGGAGACATCGTTTTCCCAAATGTAAAGCGAAAGATAACACGGGAAAGTTGAAGTTTTTTTAAGGCAGAGACTTTTTATTCGGACAAGAGCAGAGAGACGTTAGACGAGACTACGACTCTGACTCACCTCCGAATAAACTCAATTGTAATAAACAGATAAAAGGAAGAGAAAGAAAACTCATAATATTATCACATGTCTTATAAATTGCGAAGAAAAGTTTTTTCATTTCATTTTTCTTTGCTTAAAGGCCTAGTCGACCTACGTTGGCTTTCACCTTTCCTGCTATAGCATTACTCACAGTCATAGTGGAAGAATCACCACAAAGAAAATAATCCAAAGGTTGCAAGTCACAACGTATCACTCACTAGAAACACACGATCTTTTATACTTTTTCATCGTAGGCGAAGGAAAATCTACCTGTGCCTTTCGGTTCTTCTTCCGTAAGGATTTTCTATGTTGTGTAGTAGCTACTATATGTAGGAAATAATAAGTTTGTGCTTTTTATACATGTACAATGTAGGTATAATGTGAAAATGCCACATCATGGTGTATATAGCACAGTTTTTGGTAAATTCGAGACACTATGAGGTTTTCCATGTGCAAATATTCCAAGATCAGATTAATTCGGGGAAGAAACTCAAATAAGTAAAAGTTTTCATCTCTTGCAGTTTGCAGGAGCATTGCTTTCCTTCCTTAAAGGCTAATAACAGTTGCAGTGGTTCTGGTTCCAGTTCATAAGTTAGCAGAGATCTCTTTTGTACAATGTTCGTGTCGTACATTGAGACAGCCTTATGATAAAGAAATGTTCCTTAACTTGTAAGTTTTCTGCCCCTTTATTGCCACAGGTTTACTTATTTCATCTTTCATCTTCAGAAAGTTTCACTTTTCTTCAACTAGTCAAGCACATGTCAGGTGATGGTGATAGCATAATTTCACTTCCCACTTCACGGATACATTTCCAACAAAATCGTTGCGGTGTAACGAAATTAAAAACTGACATCCCACAAGTACTCATAATAACAGTCGTACAAAAATAGATATAGAAGTAATTTTGTATTCCATTCCATGTACCAATACTTCTACCATAACCACCTACATACTACTTCCTTCTACAATCTTCCAATTACATACAGTAAGGTTGATATTACATTTTATACTCGTCGAAAATATTTTTTAATTTAGTTTATAGACCAGTACCTATTAAACTTAATTCCAAATCAAATCCCATCTACTGTACTTACGTGCCCCCGCACGTGTGTACACAACTGGCTTTTATTAAAATCTCATATTACATACTAGCAAGCAATTATTAGATTATTAAACAACGAATGTTGTTCGTATAATTTCACCCTGTCCGTCCGTCTGTCCGTATGCACGAAACTAACAATAAGACTTTGATTAAGAACGGTTTGAGCTAAAGACTTCAAATTTGCTACACATACTATTGAGGTCCAATGTGAGGTTAAGTTCGAAGATGGGGTTAACCGGTCACCTCCTTCATGACCTTTGGCTCAATAAATGTGTTTTTGTATAAATACCAGGCTTGTAAATGTTATAGTAATATTGCTCCGATATAAAAGAGGAGATACGCAATATCAATGCCTATGAGCAATTCAAATGTAAATTTCCATACGAAAGTCAAGTGAAATTATACGTAAGTTTTCAAAAAGCTTAAATGATTTTCTCGTACAAAATGGTCGACTAACGGTAACAGTCAGTGTCTTTCTTGGTGGAGGAATCTTGTGGAGGATTCTTTGATTCTTAACAGTCAGATATCTTTACAAACTGCGAAATAACAGTCAATAGTATGATTTTAGATTTCAATTTTTTTAAATATGATGTAACTTGGTTGTTTCGCTACACCCCGGTGTTGACCGGTTTATTGGATATTATTACTATGCACATTGTAGCAGCCCTTATTGCTCTAGTTTCATTTCTGATCTTCTTTCATTTCCTGCTTCATTTCCAATTTCATCTTTCCTGTAAGATACATAAAATTTTACGAATTTGTTTCTCTTAAGTATATCTTGATGGAGATAAAGAAGAATTTAAAACTTGCAGATGTACATCAGACACAACAGTTCGCACACGTTATTTTTAGTTTTAAGTAAATCCTAAGGCAATTTATTTTTTGTAATTGCATTTTCATTTTCGCCAGATTTCCCAGAAGTTTCGATGGAAGAAGGTACGCAGTACGCTACATTTGTAATTCTATAGGGTATGAAACTTCAATTAAAAAGCTGAAGATGAAAAGTGTTTCAGCAATGTGAAACTTTTGTGAGAGTGCATTACTACTACTTCTGCCTACATACTTCCAATGTAACTGTTAATTAAGCTGAATAGACAATATTATTGGCCCTTATCTCCTGCCCATAGCAAAGATAATAAGCTCCAGCACAAGGAAAGCGTGGAGACTGCTATTTGTAAAATATATTGCAGCCAATTTCCAATATAATGTAGCAAAATATTATTACTGTTCGTAGCAAAAAGCAGCACCAAATTGCCCGGGACATAGTACAGTCTATAGGTACTCAAGTCTGGAAATCGGAAATCCAGAGAACATTAATCTAATGCGAAACTTCCAATTCTGCACATATATCCGTCGAATTGACACAGAGCTGCAAGCAATTCGCCAGAAGTGTCTAACTACCTCCATACAGAGAAATTCTGGTAACAATAGACGTCTAATGGAATGCACTAAAGCAACTTTATTGATCAACACTTCATACTTCCTTGTTAAGCCACACACCATAAGAATTGCATTAGCAAAAAGAAATAATGCTACTCTGACCTACGCGTTCAAATGAAGACAATGTTATTATCAAGATTTCCTCTGGTCAGTCTCACATTTCTCTTCGTGATGCAATGCAATGCAATGGATTGTTATTGTGTCTGTGTGCTGGAGACGTCTTTAACATCATAGCCACATTGCCAATTCGTTTCAATTATTAAATGTCTCTCTCTCACTCTCTCTGAAGAAAAAGAAGAGACTTGCACTGTAACTAGTTAGTACAAATGTCTCTATTCAACTGAAAAAGAGATCTGATACACATAATAATATTACGTGCAATATATAACACGGGCATTATTGACCAAGGCGTAGAGTAGAGCTACAGAGTTTTTCCAACGTACTTATAAAGATTTAGAGTGTGCACACAATTTCATACATAGAATTTCTCGAATAAAAAAGTCAAGAATAAAAGAATATCGAAGCGAGTGGAAAAAAATGGGGCTTGTTCTGTGAAAAGAATCGTCTCATGCTGCTTTTGAATGGATGAAAGGATGAAAATTGTCTTTATGGTACTAAGGCAACTTGGGTTGGCCAAACGGTTCCAGCCCAGTCCGAGAAGAATCTCATTCGACTTCACCATTGTATTTTCTCCAATTTCTAAAGAACATAATACACAAGATTCCTCCACCAAGGATTCTCTCATCCTTTTCCACTAGAACGTAAAAGTAGAAAAAATAGCGGACGGGAGAAGAAGAAGAAGAGAGCAAAGAAGAAAAGATGAACCATGCATATTGCACACTCACTCACATTCACTCAGACCGGCAACAACGAGACGGAGGCAGCAGAGGCAATGTAAGCATTCAGTCAGATATACTTCCTCACCTTCACGTTTCTCACAGCATAGCGCTTTCACCTCAATTCCCAATGTGACTTGTGTGTTTGTATTACCCTTCTATGTCATTCACTCTAAAAGCTTTACACATTATTACATATTACAACCTACCAATATACTTTTACCATGTAACATGTATACAAGTACTACAAGTAATAATACTTATACACAAAGCCTTTACGATCTTATCCTCTCCCTACTTGTATATTTATTTATACCTACATGCATTGTATGTACATCCACTTCCAGATAGGCTAATGCACCTTGTATTCAATACAGGTAATTCCTCAAGTCTATTTTATGTCATCCTCTCACTCTCTCTCTCTTTATATATGTGTCTTTATATATGTGTCCTTATATATGCTTATAGTAGTCTGTAACTGTTATTGCTTTATGGTATGTTGTAGCTATGTGTTGAGTTGGCTGAAACTGATACACGTTATTTGAGATAGGAATTGAAGTAAATGGAAACTGTACACTGTTACTGTAGACATAAGACATGTAGAAGTGTATGTATTGTGTGCAGAGTACATACGAAAGGTGAAGTCATTCTCTGAATCTATTAGCAGAACAGAGAACATGTCCTCGTGTAGTCAACTACTGGGAAAGTAAAGACTGAGTTATGAACACGTGCAGTATTCTTACTGTTTCTAGTACCAGTATTATTGCACACAATGTGAATATAGTCGTGGTGGTGGTGGAGGTATCTACTTTAAGGTATAATATTTTACATGGTTCAGAGAATTATTTTATAGGTAGTGATGGTGGCAGCATTACAGTGGTGGTATAGAGAAGATATGTGCTACTACATATATATGGGCATCCAATCTCATCTTGCATGGAGTTTCCTCATCTTATATGTGAGAACGCAATGAAAAAAGCACTTTCCCCTTCTTGTAACTTGACTTAACCTATGAGGACGCACCGATGATAAGAAAGAGACAAACTGCTCTGGTACTTGTTCAATAGACTACGAAATGAAAATATAAAAATGTGACAATGTAACTGAGAATGTGTACAATGTGTGCTTATGCCTGTCTCCAATGTTTAATCTTATTTTCTGCAATAAACTTTTGTATATTTGAATTCTATTTGTGCTCACAGACTGGAAAGCTGTTCTCAACTGCTACTGAGAGAGAGAGACATGAACTAATATAAAACTGTCTAGTCGTAGCTTCAACGCGTTTCATCAGCAAACCATACGTACCTGATACAAAAGAATGGAAACATTTTGATCTCCACAACTAAAACTTTTATCTGTCCCAGTAACATTCTACTATTTCATTAGAATAACTTTTGTTATACATGTTGTTAGGAATAGGTATTACTGTGGCTGCTCTAACTTTTACACAGGTAATACCTGCTGGAAACCCACCAAAGGCTTTATTGTGCATGCTGATGTATGAAATGGAAAGTTTAAAATAAATACATAGGAAAAAGTACAGTAGCACGATGCCCCACTTATGCTTCTGTACATATTAGAGAATCTCTAATAGAGATGCGTTCTACAAACATGCATATAAATTCTACAATTTACAATTCCAGCGGCGAATGGGCAGGTTATGCCATGCCATCCGTAATGTCTATCTGTCTGTTTAGATGATTAAACTGGAGGGAATGAACAGCCCCACACAGTACATTCACATTTAAATACTGCTATATGCAAGCAAATCGGATTTAGTTGACAAAAGCATCCGTTCACGAATAGGTATACCCAAGTTTGATAAATAACGAAGCAAACGAAGCTTTGGAAATGCATCTAAAATATTTGTATGATGATGTAGTTCTGCCGGTTACCTTCATCTCTAGTGCAGTTGCAGAGATTACTTGAGCATCGTGGTTGTTTATTATATAAGACTACTATACAGGCAAATCTGTGTAATATAAGCTTGGGGCGGACACTTGAGTCATGCCCATCCTATTCTTCATGATGTTCAAATTACGTTGGTGAGGACAGACTTTCACTACTCTTTATGTTAATAAACAAGATGCTATTCATCCTGCGTGTTATGAAGAGGAAATCCTTTATAATTGGAATGTCTATCGTTTTGGAAATATCATATAATTACAGCAACAATTCATATAACAATAATTCTGCGAAGAAGATTGAATTTTTCATCTTGAGTATCTAAATACAGAGAAAAAGCAGAGAAAAAAGAAGCAGAAACTTTCACTTTGTGTGCTAAAAGTATTTCAACGAGCTGAACTAGAAGCTGTAACTGAATTTGCAGATAGAGTTGTGTTATTGTTTTCCATTACAGACCTGAGTCATGCAACGCTTTGAGTATTTTAGCAGAATGGACTTCAGGCTGTTGTAATAACACTCCTATATGCGCTACTACTAGGCTAGAGTAGATTACTGTGGAAGGACTATTAGAGTGGTATAGGTACTATACGAGTAGTAATAGAGTTGAAATATACTGCTACTACTAGGGCTTTTGCAATATTACGTCTTATTTTGTGTGCAGTGTTATTTTTTATATTAGAGTAACTCTCAGCCAGAGTAATACGTTGGTTGCTGTTCGTGATGGAAGATCGTCGTGGAGAGTCAATGGTTGTTAGAGACGAACCTGATTGCGTGTGAGCTGTTCTCAAGTCCAACCCGTATCTCCACCACTCGACTTGCCGTCGCTATTGTGCCCGTATTTCTCTTGACGACTAGGCACGTGCAACCAGATACTTCAGCACAACCCATAATATACAAATAATAGTGTTTACTTATTATTCCTTTTCCTTAATAAAGAAATTCGATTCCAGATCCTTATAACAAGCTTTGAAAAATGGTTTATGGTGTGTTCGCAATTCGCGTAAAGAATCCCTTTTTGTTAAAAATTGAAGATCAGTACTTAGAATCTTATGGGAAAGAAATCTTTTACTTTACAACAATACGGCTTCGTTTGTATCGTGTAGCATTTCTATCGATTTTCAAACTATTTTAGTTCTTTTTTTTGCAACATCACGAGAGAAAGACTACACCTCGGAAACGACTGCTTTTAGTTACCAGAAGAGTTAAGAGAATAAAGCAAGCCGAGAAAATACAGCGTGGTGATGTGATGCATGTATACGTATAAAGTGTTTACCTTGGGCTTATATTGTTTTAGTGGGACTGAGGATAAGTGATTCTTAGTAACCTAAACTTACTCTTAAAATGTCATCTACTGCTTCTTCGGGTCTTTGCATTGCTATTCTAAAACTTTGCAAGTTAGTTGAGTTAGGCCGTGCATCTAAACTTTACTTACTACACCAAATAGTGAAACAGAAACTTGACACCTCACTAAATCTTGCAGTAGTGTGGAATGGAAGTCTGAATTTTGTATTTCAACATTGGCTTTCTCTCTCATCTTTAGTTACTTATTACAAACTTCTTAGTATTCTGTATATGCATGTAAATTCTAGACAGATGACAATGCATTAGTTGAGGAGAACATTATTTCACACAATGCTTATATATTGCATATATTAAATGCGGCACGTATAGATTACTAATATTTCCGAATAAGGAATGTACATAGTAATGTTGTGAAGTTTAAATGTGCGTGTTAAAGAGACGAGAAGTGTAGTACTAAAATAGGTATCAATATATTATGTGGCTTGATTTACATAATTTACAGATGAACTTAGTTAAATGCAAAATAAACGCTTTTAGGTGTGGGGGAAATCTCATGGATGCCATTCATGTTTTTATATGCCAAACTATTTCCCTGACAGGTACGAAGTTTTAGCAAAATAATCAAATAAAATGCAGGCAGGATCAACACTGGTATTATGTAATTACAATTAAACTAAACTTTATTA
>JABASD010000233.1:0-97003 GCA_019776165.1 Pogonognathellus flavescens | reverse complement strand
AATGCAGATTACTTCAAATGCACCTTCAGGTGTGAGAGGTAGTTCCCGCTTATCTACACCATGATAAGATGGGGCCTGTAAACTATAACACACACACACACTGCAGTCAATAAAGTCTTTTCTCATTGTACAAACGGAACAGGATAGAGAGTGCGTGTACAGTACATCCATTATTACTGGTATCCAAATCCAATTTCGCCAACACTAGTATTTGCATAATTTGTACATGTAGTATTCATAGGAATTACTTAAAATGCACATAATTAATATTTTCCGTCAGTTGGAGTATAATTTGATTGCTGTGGAATGTTGCAGAATATATTTTAACAAAATAAAGGAGGTATACCTTGGAATCGTAAATACGTTGTTGTTCAGGAAATGAGTACCTACTTGTGAACTAATTAAAATTGTTCATTAAAATGAGCTAATTTCTTGTTTTTAGGTAGGATATGGGTCAAAATGTATATGTCCCACTTAATGTTTCTTAAATGTACATACTAAAATACTTCATTAGATCCTCTGTTTCGCAATTACTTTGAAATTCATACCCACGATATGTACATAGCAGATTTCGCTTCACAATACAATGCTTGTTTTGCATCCTCCATGCCAATAATTTGTACAATATGTACAGATATTTGGTTGGTACGAATAAGTTAGGAGAATGATAAACTTTTATAATTTATTATATGTTCAAAAATAACATCCTTACTAATTCTGATTAGGTGCAAATAATTGTGTTCATAATTGCTCTTTACTCGGAATCTTTGGAAAATTACTATGTTAACAAAAGAATCATCGCATGGCCAGGTCGGTGTTGCGTGCAACCTTATACGGTTTATTTGTAAAAGGTTATTTAGGTTGATATTATGCTTTGAATTTTATTCACTCAGTATACATTCTACATATAAAACGCCTAATACGCCTACATAATTTATGATAGAGATATTTATATTTACATTCAGCAAAATAACATCAAATCGCTTTTCTTTGTGTTGTGTTCTGATGTTTTGCTTATTGCATGCCTAAGGTTAAACATCATTTCAAATGCTATCCGAATAATATGCTTAACTGGCTTAACCTATTGTAGTCTGCATACTTCGAAACGCTCTAAGCATTCGTTAATATTGTAGGAAATTAAAAGGAAATACAATTTTGAATTTCAAGAAAGATTTGTTATTACAAAAATGTTGTTTCTATCTTTACTTTCTGTAGCATTTCTTTTCACGAATGTTTCCATTGTACAAACGGAACAGGTAAAAATTTCGCAATTTTCATGGGCAGATCTAGTTATTACTGGTATTCAATTTTATTGCCAACGCTATTCTCAATGTGTTCATGGAATATCTACGGGAATTTCTCATCTTTTACATCTGCCCCCAATTTCCCAATCCTATACTTCCTACTTCCTTGTTAGCTCTTTCTATTTGCAGATTTTGTATTAAATTACCTGCAAATTATAGAAGCTCACATTTTTAATTGAAACTGACAGATTGAATAAAGATGTATACTTTTCAATAACCCAGAGTGTTGCAGAATCTGAGTGGGATTTGACCTGTGATAAGGATAATAATATTAAAGCTGATAAAGAAACAAAAGAAATACAAGCGTTATGTTACAAGGAGCTAAATATTTCGCCCGAAAACGCAACAGTGAGAACTTTCTTATTTATAATTTAACTTTTATATACCTACCTACATAATATTATTAGTTTCCAAAACTAATTAGGAACATATATACGTATACTTAACCTTGATTATTATCTGTACTTTATTCTAGTGCATCATTCAATGTCTGTTTCAAAAATACAACTTGGTGGGTACACTTATGGTTAACTAATTATTAATTTGATTTATGAATTTTGTATTGTATACAATTATTGTCATTGCCAAGCTTACAGACCGAAGCAGAAGGTCAGCCGAGCAAAGATAAGTTTGACATGTACTGCGACAAAAAGGTGGATAAAAAAATTAGAAACAAAATGAAGAACAATATAACTTGTTTCAAAGATCATGGCAAGTGTAAAATATTATAATTTCTAGTTATATTTTTAATGCAAGTACAATGATAAGTATAAGATACTGTATAATAATAAAACTATTATTGAAGAAAACATGCTTCTATTTAATATTTAGTATTTAATAAGCTTCTCTTCTGCTATTAATTCTCTCTTTAATTATATAGCTTCAAAAATCAAGCAGAATGATACGAAATGTGAGACTTCTGTTGAATTCGACTCTTGTTTCCAAGCATTTATAGACACGGTAAGTAAATCTAATTTCTAAATAATATATGATTCTGATTATGCTGGCTGTAGCAGAAAGAATTTATAAAGAACACACTGTACAATGCAAAACTCTATTGAAAATCATAATTATATGTATCCATCTTTATTTTAAACATATCCCATAATAATAATGAATTTACGCACCATACGCAACCTACATGAATATGCAGGTGTGCGTACAAGAATAAAAATGAGATAAAAGTGGACCACATTCTTGTGTGAGGAGGATCGGGACCAAGACTCACATTTGTTATATGTATATGCATTTTTACAACACAGTTTTGTAATATATAGAACATTTGAAAACAATAAAACAAAAAAGCAATAAAATCCGACTTGTTTGTACGTATAACATAAATTGTTAGTAACCAATTATAATATTTCATTTACATATGTACTGTAGGTTATACTGTAGGTCACGTAAAAAAACTGGTAGTAGCCTAACTGCTAAAGATAAATTGTTTCAAATTGTCTAGATAATTCTACAGTTAAATATAAAAGAGTAGTGTATGTGACTCTGATAGTGTCATTACTTTTCTTGGATTTTGAATTGCACAGCTACTAAGACGAAAGTCAGCAAAGCTGATAAACTCTAGCCATAATAGAATAATGAAAAATTATGATTTTTAATTTAATGAGTAGGGGACAAAGAGATTCAATAATATGATCCGAAGGCAATATGATTAGAATTAGCCATTCTTACCGATCCGAGAAAGCTATAACTAACGGTAAAGAATCTCCAACCAAGCAGTCCAAGTTTATAATCTGTTGCCTGCATGTAAGCTAGTTCAGAGAACTGTAATCCAGAAACATGCGGTTTGAGGCAAGAGTAGTCAATTGTTTGCCTATAAAGGATTAACTCTTTACATCTCTTCCCCTAATTTGAAAAGCCAATCAAAATTCATAAGCTGCTTATGCGATAGTTTGAGTATAATAAAAAATAATGGTCATAAACAAATAAAGGACTTATACCTTTTCCTGTGCTTCGGCTGCAACAATGAAAACAAAGATTGCTGCAAAAAGGAGAGTAATGTCGTAACCTTGCTTGTGAATTTGCGCTTCTAGAAGGTCAGTGATCATTAAACTCAAGTCGACCATAACTGAAGCATACGTCCACAAAAGTAGTTTAGAGGAAATTTTGTTCATAACTGAAACTCTAGCCTTCATGATCGTGTACAGCTCCTTCAGACTCTGTGCAAGCAAATGAAAAAGAGAAAGTTGTACACAAAAAACGTTCTCATTGGACGTAGACAATTCAATACTTAAAATTATATTTTTGACTGTTCCAATAACTTTATAAGGGTAATTTAATGTATTGGTAAGGTATATTATGTAGCATGTATGTATGTATGTGTGTGTGTGTGTGCGGTATTTGGTATACAGATACATATAACATGTATGTTGTAGGCACCTGAATAGTTGATTGCTTATCGCGGCCAGTTTTTAATAGCATGTTGCTCATCTCTAAAATTGCAATGGAGGCAAAAGCCAGTAACATTTGAGAAAATAATATAATTGTGATAGTACATATTTGTAGTAAAATGGTTAAGAAGGTTATAGAATATGTTACAAAATCCATATCATCATATTTGACTTCCTTCTTGTTTTTGGAGATATACCACAACCATAAAGCTCTTCCACTGTAGGTTTGAAATTCTGTTGACTGCATGGTGACATAGCCCAAACTTTCAAAGATGTAGAAAAAATGATAGAAGGGAAGCATTACAGCAATAATGAACATAGCAAACGATATTACCACAAGCTGAAATTATAACAAATTATTAGTGTATCAAAGGTTCGTTTTGTAATAATTACTTCAAGTTAATGCTTCTAAAGTATTGAGAAAAATATTATAGTGCATGTGTATTTTGTGCATTTACTGCATGTACATGTAAAAATTCAATCAAATAGGAGCTAAAATTTGGCACCATTGCCTTTACATACAATTATAGTCTGAACAAACTGAAGACAAAGTCAAACTTAATCATGTACCTTTATTCCCTTAAGCTGTGATGGAATGTTTGCTGTAGAAAGAAAATATGACTGCTTGCTCCACGATGTCACAACAAAGGAAGAGATGTAAAGAAGTAAGTTGAAACTTTTGATAGCTTGAAACAAGTTTAGAGGTTGCGAAACAATTTGCAGCGAAATTGTCCTTGTAAATACTAAAAATCGGTAAAGAATGCACAAAGAGTGCATACAAATGCAAAGAACCTGAAAAACAATTTTTACCACTACTTATTAATGGTTAATTAATTACTAATTACTTCTGAAACTTTACCTAGTACATAATTATAACCATAAAGAATGCAATGAAATAATTGCTAATTATTTTTTGTAACCTTTTGAAATCCATTAGTATGAATCTCAAGGTTTCCAGTCTTGCTTTGGCAAATTTTAAATGGGAAAATGAGCACATAGAAACAAAATTTTGTCATCAAGACAAAAAGTTGAGGGAACCTGTACTTAAAAGTCTCAGTGTGGGCAGAAACCAAGACATTCACAACAAATATCGTGCCACTTTGCATGTTTTTAAGCAATGTTCGTGTATTATAAAAAGCAAATTATTTCAACACTTGAGTACGGTAACGCGGTAACGGCGATGTGATGACAGAGACTACAAAAATTTTAGCAATATTTTTCTTCTTGTCTCGCATTAAGAAGAGTTAATACATCAACCAGTCTGCATGAATAAGACTTCTTCGAGGAAAGCTTTGTTTGCACAATTACATTCTTGCTAAAATATTAAGAAACCCTCTGTTCGTTATACACAGTTTCTATTCTGTCAAGTGTTATTTTAATGTAGAGCAACAATTGAGGTTAAATGAATGTAAACTTACTATTGTATAAACGAAAAATGTATGTTTATCAAGGAATTAAATCGAAGGTTGGAATAACTTAATGCTAATACTTAGTCAACTCTAAGTGTAAGCAAAGTTTACTTAGATTTCATCGATTCATGGTTCTGCGTGTGCAGAAGAGGTTTTCAGTCTTAACATCGACTTAATCCCAAGCATCCCAAGTAGTTGCCACAATATCAACTGTTTACATACTTTTTATTCTTGAAATAACAATCAACTTACAAACAAAGAACTGCAAATTTAAGAGATCCTAGAATTTTCTGGTATATGTAAATAAGATCAATAAGATGGACTCTCCCTGACCCCAATGTCATTGTCATACTTACATAAAACACATCTAAAGCAAACTTAAATATTTGCATGTGTGTGTACATATAATTGTGTCTTTAAGTGATTTGTCATTGGCTAACATTAACCTATTCAAAATATGATTGGTACTAGGTATTACATACACGTGTGCACACAGAATGCATCAAAACATTGCACACTCATAACTTGCAATAACGAAGGTCACTCTAAACTTTCACCATTTTAGATGTACACTACAAGATGAGGTATTGCTTGTTACATTATTATTTTGCCACGTTATGCAACTGGTAACAGTAGAACAAGTAATAGTTTATCTTGCATAAAGGCACGATCTGATAGCCCCAAGCATGATCGACTTATAAATACCAGACGTTTTTGATTCTTCAGAATTATTATTTTTCTACAAGGTTAGCGTTGTTGAAAGCTTCAGAGTACTAAAATGTGGAATTATCAATAAAAATCGTAAAAGTAACAAATAAACTAGTAATACACGAAGATAAAGGCAAAACTTTAGCACAATCCGAAGAACAGTTGAGAGATTGGCAGAGTTATACATGAGTACTACTTGCTTTTGCTACTAAAATTTTACCAAAGCTTCATTTTTCTTTAGTACCTATAAGGCTATCACTTATGAATATTTTTAGTCTGTTCATCAAGATTTTAATTATCATCAAGTTTCTTCTTTCATGCATCTTACATCTTTCATATAGTATATTCAAGTAAATTTTGTCGTTTCTGTGAATGTATAGAAGACCTAATTCATATTATGTTTAACTGCCCTCATTAGGTATATGCAAGGAGAAAATACCTAAACAATATAGATACCATTTTGTATATTATAGAAAATCCTACACCTAAATTAATGGAACAGTTGCATTTATTCTTTATCTCAGTTAGTTTGCTAAGACAGGAGAATCCTCAGTAGTATAAAATCACAATAATATTATAATGTGCTCATTAATGTTTCTATGTACTGCTACTAGACTTATCGTTTCAGTGTGTACCTAATAATTGCTAAGTATTTTGTATCTCTACTCTATTTCAATATTAATTTCATACTAAAATGTAATATGAAGTGATGTGATGTAAGGGCTGCGGCCAAATCATCCTGAATAAATTCTATACTACATCTTTCATATGCATCTGTGGCTTCTATGGCATAACTGGGGTTGTATGATCGACATTACGATGGGGATTTTTGGGGAGAACCTAGATTCGATTGAAGCAGTACTAATACGTAAGTCAGCGCCACGTTTATTGCCTAAAAATATTACAAACAATGAAAAAGCAAGATGAATCTCATCAGGAACCATATCAGATTTGAGAAATACAAGGGAAAATTGTAAATAATGTCATTTATATACTTACCGCTCCAAGAAAACCGTAAGTAACAGTGAACACATTTGAAGAACGGAATCCAATGTTAGAAGATGCTTGTATATAAACAGCAGCGGCAGACCTAGATTTTCCATTTGTAAGTTCTTCATGGCAAATTCGTTCCAGGAGTAATGCTACACATTCTTGCATCTAACAATAAGTCCAAAAGAAACCTACTGTTACTAATTGTAAAAAAACTAACAATAGCTAGCTAAGAATAATTTATCCAAAATATTATACATGCTTTGTCTTTGAGGGCCTAGTGCCATGGGCATTGTACAGTGCCTAGCATATGTATTAGTAATTTACGTTTAGAAACTGGTACAAAATACATTCCATAACTAAACGTGAAATAATGAGCTAACTAAGCCTAAGCTAACTAAGATCATGATTCATTATTTTTACGGCAACAATGACTAATAAACTTCCTAATGCATAATACACTCCAGGGCTCCAGTATCTAGTGATTCATTTGACTCTCTAAATAACGTATTTATGTACAGAGAATGCATAATAATTAAAAAGGTTGACAGATAAAAGCTAAAAATATCTGCATGGTACTCTGTCGGATCAGTGCGTGCAAATCTCTATATGTTTAGTGAATAGTCAATACAAGTTGTTAAGGATCACATTACCTGATGTGAACTTTCTGCAGCAGCGGTCAAGTAAATAATGATAAAAATTGATCCTATTGCTGCCAGAACTTTGATATATGAATCGACACTGTTGTCCAGTAGGCAATACATAGCTTCACATATAAATACAAGGAAGTACGGAAATGTCCAAATAAAAATGTTATTTGTGACAGAATTAATTGTTGTGACCATTTCCTTTGTGGCCATAAAGACTCTGGTCATGTCTGAATTTGTCTGAACGTCTTGAGAAAGGTTAGCTTTGAAATCTATTGCAACTTCGTAAATTGCTCCTGCAACCACTAATGTAAGAAAAGTTGCAAGACCGCTGTGTAATATACTGAACCATCCTACAACTATTGTAGCAAGTGCTAATACTTCCGTGGCTTCTGTAATAGTTCCATTGTAAGGTTGGTTAATAGCTTGCTGAAAGGTTAAATATTTTACTAAACCTACATACGATTTTACACTATAAGATTGAAATGAGATAAAGTACTGAAAAGTATCCTTTCCCCATTGAAGTATGCAACAAACTAAAGTAAAAACAGCAACCTGTGAAAAAATAACATTTTTAAATTTTTATATTACTCACGGCTTACGTAAAGTGTGTACTTGGGATTAAGTTACCAATCTATTAGTTGTTTAGGGTTTAATAAAGATAGTCATGCTATACCAATTTTTTTGTAGAAGGTTGGCTTTGATTTGAAGTTAGATTAACAATGTTGAGAAACCGAGATGACCATCTCCAGACTACGTATATAAATCCCAATGCTTGGCTGTCTTTACAGGTTCCCATAAACAGTACAAATATGGAATAAGGACTGACATAAGCGTTTAAAGAAAACCTTCTTATGATTGACAGAATACTGTATATGGCAATTAAAATATGAAGGGTTCCGCAGAAAATCTATAAAATCACACAGGAAATCATTAAATTTATATACGTACCTAAATCTTAATCTTAAAAAGTTATTTAAAAAAATATTAATAGCTTGAGTCTGTAGGTATTTTTAGAGGTTTCAATAAGCTAAGATGTCAAGTTTCTATAAGATGCATTAAATTTGCATACAGTTTGGAAGTACTTTCTCCATGCTTTTGGAAAGCGGAGAAAATTCTTCAAGTTTTATAGACACTTTCATCTTATTTATCTTAGAAAAATTAGCGGTCAGTTTGCAATACTCCTTACAATCCACCTGTATTGCACCCTATAAAGGAATATCACATCTTCTATAACGTGAAGGAGTGACATCAGAGATGGATTGAAATGGTGATAAGGAGGTTATACAATATTATAAGTTGCAATATCAAATATCATACTATTACTATGATGTTACGCTACTTAACAAATCAAAGTATTAAAGAACGTACCCGTTGAAACAGAAAAGTTTCCACATGAAACCTTTTTGAGGACTTACTGAACTTGATACGAAATGGAATAAAAGCAATGTAATATCCAATTGAAACATACGATGTAAAAACTTTTGGAAAATATTTACTATTCCTTTTGAAGTTATACATTTTACTAAACTGTGGTACTCAAACAATTTGCTGAACTATGCGCTAAACTGACTTTTCTAATGGTATCTCCGACCGTGGCACACACGTGTGCAATATATCAGTACACGATGCACAGCAATTAAATTCTTATCTTTTTAGTTGTAGAAAAAGGTTGAGACTGAGACTAAAAACTAAAACCCTGCACGGAATGAGTGCACTGTGGGTATATGGGATGATTGGGAGGATGGATTGAATTTTCAGGTCACCCAGTCTCTGGCCAATAAAATCTGTATCTGTTAATCAAAAAGACTAAAAGAATGGCAATAAAAACATTTTATTTTTGTCATGTGTAGTATTACTGGTAGACTACTATTGCTAGTAACTATAAGCTTCACAACAATAACCCAAAATTTATACCTACAACTTTTACTTTGCTAGTCATACCGTCATACGAGCGTGACTCTTTTGTGACCATAAATTAATTATATAATCAATTCTCGGGTTCCATTTGGTAATTAATGATTGACTTCAACCATCATATTTCGTGAGACAGTTACATTACCTTTAGAAGTAATTACTCGCTTTATTTTTTTTCTTTGTAATGGACATTTGCCGTATCACGCTATTAAGAACCAGGAAGGAACTAACCTTACCTTTACAATATTATGGTAAATAATATACACATATGCCTAGGTGCTTACTATATTATAAATAAATAGTACATACCTTTTCCTTTCGTGTAATACATAACCATAATTTACTTTTATGTTTTGCTATGTAGCTAAAATGAAGTGTCCAATAAGGTTAATAGTTTTTTCTTTGCTGCGTGTAGGTATCAGTAGAAATTATGGCTAGGCATTACAAATGAAGCTTATTAGTCAGTAAAATGTTTAATATATAGGTACCAACAATTCCAATTGAAATTTGAATCTGTTTGGTTACACACGCTGAATATGCACAGTTTAAAACTTACAAATATTACAAGCTCATGTAATATCTTTGTGTTCCATCCTTTTCACAAAAATGTATTTTTGTACTATGTAAGTACATGATGTCGATGATGTATCTATATAGTACTTATATGTAACTGTTGCTTTACTTCGTGTTGCAAATAAGCGTGTACAGAATGTAGAATAATAAAAAGAAGTAAGTACTTATTATATATTGCATTGCACTAGCAAGCATTGGCCAAAGCACTTATAGGCATATTTTAGAATGAAATACGTGAAATAGCATAATAAAATAGCAATAGCAAAAACTAAAAATAGATTTGTTGTGATCGTACCCCCAAACAAACGGTATGACTATTTGAAACCTTGCTAATATTACTTTACTTAGCTATCAAAAGACAATAACATACACAGTAGTATACACCTGGAGTTAATCAAATGTATTGTTTAGCATAAATGGGAGATGTGGATATATTATGTGACTAATGCGACGATGTGAGTGTATAGATATTCAAAATGGACTAAATTATTCCAGTTGAAGTGGCAAACGGAATAATAAAGAGAATTTCTTGTCACTACGCAGTAAGAACTTCTATTCGATATTGTAGCTTGAAAGGTGAAGGTGACACAGATTCCAATTCTAAACCAACACGCGTCGTTACTTCGTTTTGTTCTTTCAGGGCCGTAGTTTAGACTTAGACGTATTTAGGTATATGTGGTCATCAATAAACTCCCATTAGCACAAAATATAAAATCATCTACTCTATTTAGTATTTAATATTACGATTGTGTTAATTTGTTTGTCAACTGCGAATGTCTCGCCTTATTTCTCAGTTATTCCGTACTCCAGTCTCAATGTAAACAAGCAATCAGTCTATATAATTTCTCCGAATGGATCTAAATGAATATTCATTAGCCACGCGTCACATTAAGCCACCAATGTGAAACAAAGGAGGTATGGCATAACTCATTTACTAAAGATTGAAAACCGCAGTAGAAATACGTACATCCTTGAGGTTCATTGCCATACGCCTGCTACAGTTGTTTACATGCGTGCAGAGAAAAGTTAAATCACGGATATTTGGTTTTGTACACAATCCAGCTAACATGTACTAAAGCCTCAATTTGTATTCATCTGAACTTAAACCATTACTTGGAACCACTAAATTAGAAATTCACTTTAAGTACACCAATTGGACAACATTAGACTGAGTCTGGAAAAGGGAAATCTATTTTTTGTATGTATAATATGTAGGTAAAACTGTACGAACGTTGGTTTAAAAGAGGATGCATCAAACCAAAATAATTTGCTTAGGTTATTTCAAGGTTTTTTGCAAATGAAAACTTTTCATCTGCTGGCAATATACATGCAGTTTTTATTAACTCAAAAGTTTACAAACAAAAGTATTATTACTACTACTGTACAAAAGTATTACTACATGCGATCATTGCTAGCAACTGTAAATAAATATTTGTTTTTGCATAGATTCAATAATTTAAAGCACACAAAATCAGAATATAAGTTAATAAATGGGTGAAAGAAAAAATAAGTTAGTAAACCAAACAGTATTTCATATATTAAATATTAACATTTAAATTGCCTCAAATTGAATTTTTAGCAAATTGCCAAGTTCACCTTGTACAACGTCACCAGGAACTAGGCTGCCAAAACCATCTGGAGTCCCAGTTAATATAACATCAAAGGGTTCCAATGTCATGTATTTAGAAATATACGAGATTAACTGTGGAACCTTGAAAATCATATTGCCAGTGCTATCGTGTTGAGTTAGATTCCCATTGACTTTACAACGGAGTTCGAGAGCACTTGGGTCTGTCACCATCCTCTTTGGAATGTAAGAACTCACAGGACAGCCATAATCAAAACCTTTCCCCAGCTCCCAAGGACGACCTTCAGAAATCGCCTTTTTCTGAATAAATAAGAGAGAGAGACAACAAACTCAACTTGTTTCTTCAATGAGTAAAAATTATCGCATTTTTCTGCTTTAAAAAGTAATTAAAACGTTAACTTTTACCAGATATTCTTTTGCCGTCATGTCCAATGCGAGAAAGTATCCAGCTACGAAATCCAAAGCATTAGCTTCTGAAACATTTGTAGCTCGCTTGCCTATAACTACACCCAATTCAAGTTCATAGAATATCGGCCCTAAGTTTGTCGGGAGCTATACAATAAAGGTTCATTATCATTAGTCATTCATAAGTCATTTCATTAGGTAGGAGTAGGTATCTTATTAAATCATTTCAACTTCAAAGCAATTCGCCAAGTAAGGATAATCTTTGAATTACTTTGATAAGAGTTCCTTCTTCAATAAATGAGGATGTTGGTTTCAGGAAAATCAAAGGAACCTCTGGTTGTTTAACGACTTTAGAGAGCTCTGTTTTATGCCACCTAAATGTCATAAACGGAAAATTGATCGATATAGACAAAATGTTTGCAAACTGTTTGCAGTACATACTTTAACTTTGTCAACTTATCATTCATATGATTTTCAAAATGATAAAGTATCAACCTATAATTTCTACCAACTCCGATGATCTTTTTAGCATAGTTGACAAATTGAGAAAAGTCGTAGTCATTATCATCGTCTTCATTACTAGTAATTTCATTCCGTGCGGTTTCACAAACCGACTCAGCACAAGTATTACAAGAACAACAATACCACAAAGGAATATCCCCTGGATTCTACAGTCAGTAATCCAGTAATGCATCAATGGTAATGATAATACGCAGGTACACATGGAATACATTAAAAGAAAATCAGAATGCAACAATTAACGTTATACGAATAGCATAAATAATAATAAGATTAATCTTTATCTGACTAAATTAATTGTATTGCATATGTGAATAAAATACGGGTTTACTTACGTTGTTGATTAAACTTGAGGAATTGTACAAAATAAACGAAAATTGAGTATTATCTTTCAGTGACGACCAGAAGCTAATGGAGCACCCATCCTTAATTGCTACGGATTTAAATGATCTTTGAATTCGTCCAGTGCTACCGGAATGTTTCACTTGGTCGATTTTTCCAGAGTAATGAGCATCTCTGTAGATTACGGCACATGATTTTAACTCTTTAACATGTTTTTTGTCGGGTTCATTGCTAGAAGGAAAACATTGACATGAAGCCACAAAAGAAGTCTCACTGTTAACGACAATGTGAGACACTTTAGAAGTTGTGTGGAACAGTTCACTACATTCTGCATTTTTCGAATTTGCGACTGTGCACACTTCCACGATACAATCTTGATTTAAAAGAACTGAGATTGACTTGTTGTAAAATTGCACTGCTGACTTCAGCTCCAACTTCTGATTATTACTGAGTGTTAACGGGTCACCCCTAAAATTATCGTCGGGAAAAACACCACAATCAAACGGCAACCTTTTATCCACATTTTTGTCAGACAATTCAATTTGAGAATAAGCACACAAAAATTGTAAGGAGATGCTCAAGCAAAAATAAGTAATATGTATAATGTACATATTGTAGGTTGGTTAACATGAAGTTTTATGACAAGTAGCACAATGAAAGTAACTCTTACAATGAAATGAAACGAGAGAGACTCGTTCGGGATTGTTCTTTTGATATTGGGTCGTTTACTTTACATTCCTATGCTAATAGTTGTATAGATACTAATATGCATAATGAAAGTTAATGTTAACTTTCATGTAGGTACAATTAGTCATGGACTGTGATTGTTAATACATACGTAGATGCCCATAGATGCTTTGAATTGAATATGGCCAGGCTTGGCATTGATTACTATACCAGCCTAATTCATGTCGCGTATATTATGCGTTTAGGTTAGTAAGGCTAGAACCAAGCACCTTTCTATTGTTGCATGACAAAGGCATACAGTGTGACAATGGAAGATTGGCACACCATTGCACAACAAGTCACTTGGAGTCTCAACTATTACTTTTCGTGTAACTAGTACATACTTAAATTATACTGCAAGTAGTAAAAGTGGAAATATTCATATCTGATTCATTGTGTTCATTCATCTTGCATATTATACTACTGTAAATTAAATACTAACAATAAGTGCCTGCATTGCATACATAGGATAATGCAATTATGGCATTATGTTAAACTGTTATAATCTTATATTCATTAACATTTAAGGCACTATTTGAAACCTTTTGCGACATAATTCCTTGTTTCACCGGATACCAGTTCAATTTAATCGCTGGACTTTGGACTACCTATAATTTAGTATAATGCAGCATGAAGTACGGAGGCAGGTACTAAATCGCAGTAGTTTTAATAATTAAATAAATAATCTCCTTTTGTTTTACATTTTGATTGTGTTCAATGGATAGAGAGATTTGATGGAACCCGAGATGAGATTGTAATTTCAGCACGAATGGAATACCAATTTTCGTATCCCATAGAAGTGACCGTGTGCAAATCTTAATTGCACTCATGGCCAGACACATGGTCTGTCTGCATCATCATGCTAACTGTGCACCCTATATATATGTCGGTCACAAACGGTGTACGGTTTATCACAATGTTTCCGATTAGATACATATGTAGGATATAAACATAGGTAAATGTTATTGCACTCTGTATAATATGCGGCATGCGGTTAAAAACTTTATTAATTAGTGATTGCGCAACACAGTACGCACGACATTACGATGCCTAATTTTACTCTTTACTACTAATAATGGTTGTAAAGAAAAGGATTGTGTAATATAATACCTATATTAGTAGGGACTAGGTACTATGGAATTGAATGTGGCCGTCAGGCACAGGCTTCGATGTCTTGAGAAAAGACACAATTGACAATTACCCATTCACTCATGCATGGGACACATAGTGAACATGACAAAGACCACAGGGGAAGTATACATCACAACAGGTAAAATAAGCCGCCCATACTGTTTCAGACTGCTATACAAAACCGTTTAATTGCCAATTATTATCCTATACCTTCAAGAAGTAACAGTAACATTTACACCGGATACTTAGTTGGTCGTGTGTAATTGTCCACATAATTGTCAAAGGGAAACGATAGTACAAAGAAGGAGACTGACTGTACTGAGGGTTACAATAACAATGAGACTAAATTGCGAAAGGAATGAAACAAATTTTTACACTTTAATAAGTACAGATCCAATGAAATTAACAGGAAAAGATTGACTACAATCTGCACAATCAAAATTTCATATCATTGTTGTTAAAAACTAAAGTAAGATTAGCATCATTGTTGCAACAAGCACAAAAGTACTGGATAATAAACTGGACATGCTTTTTACTATAATATAATCATGAAGATCAATCAGTGTAGCATAAATCAACTGGGATAGGGTTTTGAGATTTGAGGTGAGACTTGAGACGAGGTTGTAATTGAGACTGCGACGAGTTGTTGCTGTTTTGGTCTGCTTGTAGTTTGAGACGCGCCACGGCCATCTGGTGTGTATGAATATTAATCGTTAGATTTTTATACATTTCTTTTGGCCAAGCATAACGCGGTTTTATCTTTCAACCACATTCAAACAAAAGTCCGACAAAACCGACGAGCAGCGGAAACCTCCTCTGATTCTCTACTGTTTTAATACAATTGTCCTGTAATGTTGCGAATTTGTTAATTCACGTTATTGTTTTAATTATTGACAAACTGAGTAATTATCTCAGATCATCACACTTTTGCAATTTCAGCAAATATCAATAGTCTTGCATTTATTAGTGTTGTAGTGTTTGTGTTAGGCGTAGGTTGTGTTGTGGAGAAACTGGGGTTCGTAAGTCTTTATTGACTTAATTGTTAAGTTTTTAGTGTTAAGTGACGAGCGAAAATGAAGCTAATTAAATTAGGAGTTGGGACAAAAAATTGGAAAATGTTACTGCAAAGTTTGATGTTTTTAGTGATTTTAGTAGATGTTAAAGCTCACTTAAAATTGAATGTGCCTCGCGTGCGATTACCGTATTTTGACAATCTCAGCGTCAATTTTACACTCAGCGTAGATAATCCTGGACAAGGATGCTACCATTGGTAAGATCATTTTTCGATTTTTCAGTTACATAATGAAATAAGGGTTAGGTCGAAAATTGAGCATCACAGAAAGCAAAAGTTTCCTGAGATTCATTCTATTACAACTCTGTAAACGTTCCGAGTCATTGGCCGTAAAACCGGTTTTAGATGTAATTTGTTCATCTGCATGCATGACAGGATATAACCGCTTCGATCTTGCATGATCTCATGTTTGATGTTTTGTTGTTTATATTGTATATTGCGTGTATCTTATGTAACATACCTATAACTAACAGATTTTATGTGCAGATTACAGAAATTTAATATATGGGTTTACGGCCAAGTGGCCATGACCTGATACCAAAAGATGTAAAAATGGAAATGATTTAGATTGAAATATTATGAAATTAAAGGTCAGTATCCCGATCCGATGTTATTACGATATCAACCGGAGAATCCGAATCAGACCAGTATCAAGATGGGTTAAAATGTTCAAGTCGAGCCATAATATCCACAGTACCAAGAGTTTCTCCTTGCTGCCCTGCAAGTGCCATAGTTTATGCAGAAGACTCCAATACTCATGAAATAGTGCGGTGCGATGTAATCATCGACAGAATAAATTCTGTTAGCATTGTCACTACAACAAAAGAATTGCACCTGGAAGAAGCACCGTCTAAGTTTCATATCAGAGGGTATGGAAGCAAAAACAACGAATTCAGTACTTTGGATGGAATTCCTATTCGATGGCTTTTGGAAACAGCGAAAGAGACATCTTCTACCACTGATCCACAGAGCATTATGCGTTTTCTGCCCTTCTCAGAATCGACTTATCAAGCCCCGCCTGGGGTCGCTATATTGGAGGCCAATAGGCAACAGGGATCTACTGTTCTAATAGAAGGAATCAAGACGGGCTCTGCTGTGGTTGTGGCTCGGCTTATTGATCCTCTGTACAAAGTAAGTGCTTACTTTGATTCTAGTACAATTTATAATATTATGATACTCATCAGCATTACATGAAAAGTGAATCGCTGTAACATTGTTCTTTAGCAACAGCCTTATATTAATATTGCATTTTGTGGTAATTTATTAGAGCATCGAGGCACGTGTGAGGATTGTTGTGGTTGCTAATGTTAATGTAGAACCCAGTGAAGCCTACATAGTGCCTGGGACGGTTGTACCTTTAAAACTGAAACAACTGAAACACGGGAAATTGAGTTATATAAGTTTGCCCTCGAGTACTTATGAATTTGAAGTCAGTAATTCAACGGTAGCTTCATACGATACCTCAAAGTCATTGATTACAGCCCTTGAATACGGCGAAACAACGGTACAGTAAAATTAAGCATACTAATTACTATAATCAAGTTTGTGATGCATTTTATAATACAGGAATTAACCTTTCATCTGCTTTCATCTTTTTGATTAGATTGTTGTGAAGGACAAATATTGTATGGAAGAAATGGAAGAGGTAATTTTCATAGGATTACAAAATTAATTTATATTAAGTTAACTTAATAAATAATAATAATAAAATTCTAATAGGAACACCCGGAAGCATTAACTGCGTACATTCACGTGCGACAACCAAAATTTCTTTCTATGACTGTGTTTCCGAATCGGAATTGGGCCTTAGTGATTAATCGGCAATATGAAATCCAAGTAGACCTCTTTGATTCTGACAACCAAAAAATACTTATCACTGACGTAAGTGCTGAAGACCAACTATTGACAGAATTGTGCTTTACATTTGGTTCACTATAAGGAAAATGAAATATCTATTTCGTTGAAGTTGAACCAATAGAACCATAACATGTATTATGTATAGTTGTATGCATAAGTATTTTAATGCATTTTAATGCATTTTATTTTTGCAGAATATTATGGTGGAAACTCAATTTGATCCCAATGCTTTCCGAGTTGAAGAAAGTTCCAGAAACGGCACTTATCACGTTGGTGTTCCCATCAAACAAGGAACATACCCTGTATCAGCTTCTTTAAAATACACATTGAGAGACGGAAACCAAGTTAAGCCGATTACTCCAGTTAAAATTAAGACGGAAATGGAAATCTATCAAAATATAGCATTGAATCCGAAGGAAACCGTACTTCCCTGGGATCCGATTGTTCAGTCCAGATATGATCTTCGATGGAACCCGTCGGGCGGCACAGGACATTTTGTATGGTCTTCTACAAACACCTCAGTATTAACAGTTACTCAAACCGGAACGGGAAGGACAGAATCGTTGGGTTTCGCCAACGTAACTGTTGCATCATCAGTAAACTCGAATATAAAGGGCCAAGCAAAGGTGTACGTTCTACCTCCCACTTCCATGGAAATTGTCGATCATATTGTAGAGGCAGAAGTCGGAACCCCAATTCAAGTTCCTTTGGCATTTTACACCATTCGCCCAGATGACGCTACGAAAACTCTTAGACCGTTTTCGAGTTGTGGAACGCTGCCTTTTTCTGTTGTAGTAGCAGATCCGAATTTTTCATACAATGCTAAAACCCATTATCCACATTTGAAACCGGCTTGTACTGTTCTGCCTATTGTCGGCAGTACATTGGGATCTTCTTTAGTTACAGTAACATACAAAATTGCAGATAAAGTTTTTACAGACTCTGTGACAGTGTCAACTTTTAAGTCCTTAGATGTAGTCGAACCAGCAAATCGTCTGACCGTCCTTGCTGTAGGTTCATCAAAACAAATTGCATTTGAAGGTGGACCTAGACCTTTACTGGAAAAGCACGCAGGATTTTTCAAAAGGTTGGATGTCGAAAACAGCACGGTTGCATCTGGGAGGGAGATTGGAAAAAAAGAAAATAGTAGAGATGATCTTTACGTATACGAAGTTTTGTGCACGGAAATTGGGGAAACTGATGTCGCTTTTCAAATAGGAAATAATAAAACATCAGAAAGTTCGGTAATAGGAATATTAAGAGTTATTTTCGACTGCTACGTTGACAAATTGAATATTGTTTTACGATTTTAAAATTGTGTATTATTATTTCATTTACAGAAACCTGTTATTCGTGTGGCTGTTGTCACAGTTGTGTGTGCTGAACCAGCTCAAATGTACTTTAAGGTTGAAACAGCTATCCGAACTAAATGCCCAAATGATGCATCTTCAGCTCAGGTTGTACGTGTGTCTGTGCCAAACTACGAAACAACACTCGTTTCAGTCACCGTAAAAGATATTAAAGGACGCAAATTTGACAATATAACCAGCTTAAATATTAACTGGCGGACAAACAAGGAAGATATATTGGGATTCGAAACCTCAGACCATGTAGTTACAGAGACTATTCAAGGAAATGGATTCACGTTGAGTGGAAAAAGTACAATTATAATAAATAATTAATAATAATTGCCAAGTTAATTTTCATAAATACGATATTCATATGTTCAGTACCTAATTAAAATAAACTGTGGAAATAGGTTATCAAACTTTGCATCCCAAGAAGAAGTCAGGAAATGTGGAGGTGACAGCGGAAATAATGGGCTATCGCAACGATGTACTTACAGCAAGAAAAATTTACAAGCATCATGCGTTTAAACCGGTTGAAGATACGGAAGGGTATTCTGAAACTCAACATTCAATGGACTTAACACTTGTTGCTGATTTGACTGTACAACCGTCACCTATCAACGTCTTCAATCATCCTTCAGTGAAGGTAATAGCTTTTATTCATCTGCTCATTATCGAACAATAAGAGTATTTACAGTACATCCATATGAAATCTACTAATTACCAAGTTTTTGATTTATGTTGATTGATATTGTTATTCTAATCAGCTAACGACAAAACGCTCTGAATTTTAGAATCACATTTATTATGTTTTGTAGGAGAATTCTATATCAGAATCAGTTGTTGACGACCTAAACATGGATTTGTGTGCCTAAACTCGCCATTCTTTCTATTCTTATTTATATCTGTAGCATTTATGTGTCAGATTCCCATTAATACTCGTTTATCATGCCAAACTTTTTTTATTGCCAGTGATGCTTTAATGATTACATATTATAATACGTATGTACAAATACTCAATCAATCCCTACATCCGTAGGTTTCGTTTGAATTTTTCATTTACACGTGTAGCGACATTATTATTAATATCAGACAATTAAAATTATTACTAAAGAGCCTAAAATATAAATGCGAATACCGATTTTTTATTTGCAAATTACTTGAATTATCTGTCTCTTTATATCTTTTGTCAAGTAAGTACACAATGAATATTTTAAAATATTTGTATTTGGTTGGGAGCAAATGTTAGCTGAAGGTGAAGGCATAGATTTAAAAACATTAGGGATGGGTTGTCGCTTTAAAAATGGAATGGGTATTTGTTCTGCAATGAATGAATATGAACTGTGAATTCCATTGAGTGTTAATAATATTTGTCATATGTTCAATTTCAGGCAATAGTACACGTGAAAGAAGGTTCTGGATACTTTGAGTTGGATACGCTAGGGAGCCCTTTAATTGGTCTAAAATACCATCAAGTAAATCGGACCATCGAAATATTACCATTAGAAGAAGGATCAACTCGCATAATAGTTCGTGACTTATGCCTTTCCACCAAACCGGCAGCTGAAATAATTGTTAATGTAAATGGAGTTGGTCTTATCGAAACAGAGGTGGTGGATAAAATACAAGTGCACTCTGAAACTGACCTTACTGTTCGTGTATTGGATCATGGAGGCTCTCTTTTGTCTCCCGAACTGTTGTCATTGATTAAATTGCGTCTTCTGCCAATGAATTCTGAAGCAATAGAATTGATTCCTGTTGAGGATGAAAAAAGCTCCAAAAGTTCAGAGCTGAAATACAAACTCAAAGGGAGAAATGTCGGATACAGTACTCTTACCTTTGTAGCTGATGGGGTAGGTGCTCTGGGACAAATGGCAAGATCCATTCCGAAAACCGTTAATGTATTTCCGCCTTTGAGCTTGAAGCCTAGAAATATAACGATGTTGGTGGGATCAGTATATCAAATCATGGCTGTTGGCGGACCTCAACCTGACGCTTTGACGGAGTTTTCTTGGGGTATTTTGTAGATTCTAATTCATTAAGTTAAGATTGCTTTGTTATACTTGATTGAGACTCTTGATTGTAGACTCTTGAAAGTGGAGGCTGCAAACAACTGACCTGTAATAGAATATACTTTAGTTTGATGCATTAAGATTTTATTTGTCACGTTAAACCAAATATGAGTTTTATTTAAGGTTTTATTAAAATATAAACAACACCAATCATCTGTGGGAATCCATTTTTGTAGTGGCTTTCCGGGGACTCCTCTTGATATATTGTTCAGCCAAACCTCACGAACAGATTCATTTGACGGTATTTGGTGAAAAGTGACGTTTTCTGTTTTATTTTTTATCGAAGAACAACAAGGAACAACGCATTCTCTTCCACGTAGCTTTTTCATTGCCAAGTTTTATAATACACAAAACTGCATGCCAAAATGACTTGATTTTGGTTTTATTTTGATCACTATTATGAATGAGGGTGCTAATGACTTTTATGTTAATGTGATTAAATCAAGAAGAAATCGAAGTTATGAATAATTTTGTAAAAAAACGAAACCGGAGAACAGCACAAACCTTCACGACTAGTACCGATATAATAATGTAAACAAGCTCGTTTTATGGCTCTAGCTGCAGACATCTACAATCATTGGTAGAGAACTACTGTTGTTACGCTTACGGGCCAACTTTTCATGTCTTGTAGTATAAAGCTTGTTGATGCTTATACTCCTATTTCCTTAAACGGACTATTATGTTAATGTGATACAATGCACACTACGCGCAGGCACACGCACTTTGCGAATTGACCTTTAAGTTTCAATGTTGTATTGTGTGGGATTGAACTGACATTTTGTTGCCATACTGCAATATGCACCTTTTACGGTCGTTTTTGTTCACTTGTAGTTCGTCTAAAATTTTGGCGTGCTGATTTGTGCTTTGGCTACAATTTTGACCTGAATTACAAAATGGATATCGGATTCTCAGGAAGCAATTCGGAAGATAACAGAAATAAAAAACCTTCAAGTAAGTTTTGAGAGTATCTTTTCATAAGTGATTAAATTCGCATTATTTTCGGGATTAAAATTCATATAGCTTTTACAGGTTCTTCTAAATTGGCATTTTGTGCTACATACTAAAGATATTTTGATTATATTGACAGATTCTGCTTTTAAGCAGCAACGTCTCCCAGCGTGGCAACCGATTTTGACAGCAGGAACTGTATTGCCAACTTTTTTTGTCATTGGAATCCTTTTTATTCCAGTTGGGATAGGTTTGTGGTTTTTTTCGGACAATGTTCGCGAAATAACCATACCCTACACTGATTGTACTACTGACTCAGATCCTACGAAAACGTGTGATAAAGTGTTACGAGATAACCGTAATGAAACTTGCAAATGTACCGTACCCTTTGTAATACCAACTGGATTTAACGTAAGAATATCTGTCAACTTTATAATTTATGGAGACTACTTTTTGGGGTCTGATGATTTATTTTTCATTTACAAATAGGGCAAAGTGTATATGTATTATGCACTGACTAATTTCTATCAGAACCATCGACGTTACGGTAATTGTTTTCTCAATTTTATGCATATTGCTTCTGTACGCGTTTTCAACAAATTAATAATTTTTATGTATCTAGTTAAATCTCGGGATGACCATCAACTCTGGGGACAAATTGGAACGGCTGAAAGTCCAACAGAACCATCAACTGATTGCGCTCCATTTGACAGAGGTCAAACAATTTTTACTCTTAAAGTTGACTTTTAGCAAAACTTTGAATCACAAATTCATTAATGGCAAAACAAATGATTGAATACTAATTTGGTGATTATTGAATTAATATAGATGAAGGCAAGATTGTGTTTCCTTGCGGAGCAGTGGCTGGGTCTTTTTTTCAAGATGAAATTTTATTGTTTAAAGACGAGAAGAAGGTGCCTCTACTAAACAAGGGAATCGCATGGGACTCGGATAGAAAGTTCAAATTCAAAAATCCACCGGATATCAGAGCTAATAGCACAATGTGGCTAAAGTTCATAAAACCGAAGGGTAAATTTTTCTACAGCTTAAGCAGAATAATATATGGATTCGTGTTTAGGAATGTCCCGTGGTAGTTATCATCCTGCAATTGTTTATTTTATTTTATACTTGCTAGCCTGGAGAAAGGACCTGTGGAATTTGGATCCTGATAATTCTGAGAATAACGGAGTACAAAATGAAGATTTCATAGTATGGATGCGAACAGCTGCGCTGCCTAATTTTAGGAAATTGTATCGCATAGTGGATCCTCAGGCAGATGGATTTCGTGGTGGCTTACCCCCCGGAAATTACTCTCTAAAAATTAACTACAGTAAATATTTAATATTTTTTAATAATTTATTTTTACTCGTGTAATTTTTGTGAAAATCATTTGAACAATTCCTCTTTCTATTCACAGATTACGAAGTGGAGTCGTTTCACGGAACAAAATCCATAGTTATATCTACAACATCTTTACTCGGAGGAAAGAATCCATTTTTGGGAATATCCTACATTGTTGTTGGCACAATCTGCCTTGTGCTCGGAATAGTATTTTTGTTTGTCCATATTAACTACGGAAAAAGTACTTGGGAAATGACCAACGTGGATTCTCGGACACCTTATTAAATTTCACGTGTAAATAAGTATTTATTGTGAACTTACCTGCCTTCAAGATCTGAATAGTCAATGTTCATTTCAACATTGACTATAAAGTATTTATTATTCCATATTCACAAGATGTTTAAGGAACTCCTTATGAGTTGTTAAAATCGAAGTTAGTCATAGTCATGAATTGTAGTAAGTTTACTTATTATGCCTAGAAAAGTTATGTCGAGGAGTCATTTTTTTCTTTCAAAACACAGCTAGGGCGCACAAGAGATTTACACAGTTAGTTAGTAGTGTCTTCAACAAACATTTGTAGATCTGTAGAAGTTTTTTTGCATTTTCACGTATTTATATAGGCAAGTTCTATAATTTTGAATTTTCTGATTCTATTGCATTTTGCATTGTTAACTGCAATCATATTTATAATATACAGGCATCAGTATAAGTGTTATTGGCTTGTTTGAAAGCATTTATCCTTTACTTATTATTAATGTAGGAAAGTAGGAATTAATATGCGTTCGCGAAGACTATTGTACTCTTATTATATGTATGGTTAAGAAAATCTTTTTAGATGTATTTCGTTTTTCACATTTTAAGTGCAATTGTAACTCTACTCACTCATGATATGCTTAGTTTTCATCGTTCGTATTTTGATGATTTATACAATTGTTTGTAAACAGTTTATGTCCAGAAGTTATAATAATTATGAAATAGTTTCGTATTTGTAATGACATTATCTTGTGATATAAATTTAATTATTTGAGGTTGTATGAGAAATGTTGCTGTAAAATTTTAACTTTGCCTTATAATATCTATCAATGTACATAACGTAATTAAATTTAATTAGCGGTCAGAATTGTTTATTATTGTAACCTGTGTGTTTCCTGCACTGTCATCGTGTCTAGTTTTGTCAAGAAGTTATTTATAGATACCTATACAGTAAAGTGAGTAAAGTGTAATAACATTTTCCTTGTTCGTGCAAATATACAATGTAAATAAATTTTTCTGGATCAGATAGATAAATATTAAATATAATGAAATTAATCATAATCTTTTCACTTTTCGTATTTCATCTTTCATGAATCATGAATGAGAAATATCCAACTCGCTCGACTTTGTTTTTAAGTAAAATTAATTCATAATCAAATGCAGCTTCATATACAGAGATTGACTAAATAAGCAGAGCAGAAGTAAAACTTACACAGCCGCGTATTTTCTAATCCAAGTGACCCTATTTTTTAGCGCAGAACGTGTTTATAGTGTTTACAATTTCCAATTTTGTTTTTCTATTTCGAGAGAATTTCAAGAGAAGTGGAATTTTAGAAAATTCTTCAATTTGTTAGGACTGTTCTTGGTATAATATTGGTTTGGTAAATGTTAACAAAGATTACGGTAACGTAAACAGTTATCAAATTACAAATATCACTAAAATTAAAATATACAGCATATCAGTTCTTTTTTCGTCAACTTTGTGGCTGCTATACAGCAAGTTATTTCAAATAAATAATTTAATATAATAATGAATTAGTAATATAATATACCTTATTTTTATTACCTTCAGATTTTAATATTTAATTTACATTTCAGGTGCGTTCTGTTCTGCAATTTTGTGCCGCTCACGTCACTGACGTCGTCGTATTACTTGTACTTCGCAATCGCATTTGCCAGTAATATTTTGGGACATTGAGTTTATCGGCAGCTTCAGTATAATCAGCAGTAAAAATGAGTTGTAAAGCAAAATTGAATGACAGCGAAGAAGCCTTTGCAAATAATGTGGAAATTCAGAAAGACAACATATTACCCGGCTCCTTACAAACGTTGGTAACTATTCCAAATAATTTTAATTTCCCTTTTTCAACCTTAACTCACTCATTGGGGAGCAATGAAATAAATTATTCAGTTGATACGCAATCGAAAACACATTTCGTGCAATTGGAACAAAACATTGGTGAGCAGTGTGCTTCCTTGAGACATAAAACACCTTCATCCAGTGGGATTGAGCCTAAGACGATGCAGAAAGAAGAAAATAACCTGACTAGTGATGTGCCAAATAAAGACTCCGGCGAAGACTATGGGGATGAAAGTAAATGGGAAGACGTAAAGTATGAGCAACAATCTTCTGGCTCTCACAACTCAGAATCTCGACATTTTAATAAACTTTCATTTGACCCCAATTTGTCGCATCAGAAAAGACGTGAACACACGCTGCAATGGCAAAAAAGGTAATACGGTAAATATAGTAAATAATGTGTCAAAGGTAAATAAAATCATATTTTTAATTGTCATTTCTTTAATAATATAGTCGGAGAGAGCAGATCCTGGATAAAATACGAAATCTGGAAAGCAATTCGTCTTATAGTGATAGTGAGGCTGACGAAGGATTGGATTTTGTCAAACAAGTAAAGCAAGGCTTCCGAACTAGTAATCAAAGCTCGAATGTAGAACTAATGGAAGAAGAATGCCATCCTAAAAACGCTAGACGAAAAAATAAGGTAGGGTATTTTTATTACTTACTGTGATTAACATGAAAACTTTCATTTATGATTTTTTAGAATGGAAATTGTTATTAATTTTATTTTACTGTTCCATTCTTAGAGCCGTAAATACACATCACCTCTAACTGTAATGTTGTCCGAGTGGTTTATTGAAAAACCAGAAGATTTTGAAGATAAGTGGGTTGGTGTTTTGTGTCCTGTTGGGAAAAGATGTCTAGTTGTTGCAAGCCGCGTGAGTGAACACATTTTATGTTTTACGAGCTCAAATTACTTAGACAATAATAAATTCAGAATTTTAGAAACTTTAAGTAACCAAATTTAATATTTGTAGGGAAAAACTAAGATATACTCTCGTAGAAATTACTACCTTGGTGCATATGCGTCTGAACTTCCAGGAGGGAGTAAAGGAGGTTATTGCGGTATGTGTTTTGTATAATTGATTGTTCATTGCAATGTTAAAAACAGTGTGGAGAGTATTGATATTAATTTAAATTAACTTTTGGATACTAATAAAATAATTTTTGGTTAAGTATCAGGTAACCGCAGTAGGGGCGTCACTATTCTCGATTGTTTGTGGTCAGAAGAAAATCAAGTTTTTTATGTATTGGATCTCGTATGTTGGAATTCTCACCCTTGTACTAACTGTGATGTAAGATCTGATTTAATGTTACTGTTTTAATTTAATTGAAGATATAATATATGTAATGTTAATGATAATTAATTATTCCACACCATATTAATTGTAAATGAATATTATTATATTGCAGACGGATTATCGCCAATTTTTTCTGGCCTCGAAATTCCAAGAAAACGAAATATTATTACAGCGTAATACTCTTAACCCGTTTCCATTTGTTCCGTTACCATACTTTACAGCAGACAATTTTACAACAATTATGACGTCAGTGTATCCGCCATTTCCAGAGAAAATTGACGGAGTTCTGTTTTTTCACAAGGAATCTTTTTATATTTCCGAAATCAACCCTCTCTGCTTATGGTTGCGTTTAAGCGATGTGGACCGTCGTCTTGGAATTAACGTTGCACCTGAACTCCTAGCAAAAGAGGAGCCTCTGCAAGACAAGCAGCATAGATATGATAAAAGAAGAAAATCAAAATCTTCTAAACCTATTGAGATGATCGAATCTTGAAGTGTCTTACAGTCTTACCTTACGAGTGTACCTATACAACAGTTTGATTTGATTATGCGGGACTGTTCTGTAGTAATCATTATACTAATAGTAACATTAATGTGATTCCTTATGGACACAATTGTCGTGCATTTAGCAAATCTCTGGAAACCTATTTGCATGTATTTCTTTTTTTTCTTCTTTTGAATGTGTATTAAAATACAATGAGTTTATTAATGAGTATAGAAGTATATTAAATATAATATGCAATAAATATTAATATTATTATATGTACAAGTCCTGAGTCCAAGTTTCTTGAAGTATCATGAAATAGGTTGTTATTCCTATCATCCATGTCAGTTTATTCAATAATAGCAAAACAGATTCCCCATATTCTATATCTCCAGTAAAAAGGCAGACAAAAATACAACTTGCAATATTACGCATAATATTGTTAGGAAATTCACACTGCTGATGTAAGTAAAGGTTGAATTTACTCCAATTCACCCTCGTCTAAACCCATTTTGGCAGTTTTATGTACAATTTACCTTTCACTACCACCGTTGCGTCAATGATAATGTGCGCTTGGCTGGTGTGACTCACACAAGTCAATTTCATCTCATGTAGGAGAGAGCGACATAAAATTTTATGTCTTTCAAATGAATGAATGGGAGTCAATGTCGATTCACCTAAGTTCTAATTCGTGACAGATGGACGTATCGCGTGTGATGTTTTATATTAGACATATCATATTCGTTTCGTTTACAACCTCTACTTGTATTCATAAGCTCTCGCACGAACGAGTCATGTACTTATCGACTTCACATACACCGATACACCACCCGACCCATATAGACTGATTAGTATTGTTACTGTTAAGGAAAGCGGTACCGTACCGTCAAGCCAGGGCTGAAGAGCGCTTAAGAAGAAAGAACAGTCAGTGCCTGTAGTGTATAGTTAATAGTTTGTTACTTTATTGTTGTATAATTGCAGCTATAGCCTTCTATTGCGTTGTAGTAATTTTGTAAATAATACGGTGAAAAGGCTTTCGGGTGGGGGTTAGGATGACAAATGCTTGTAACCTGTAATCTAAAATTCAGCCGAACCAATATTAGAGTTTCTGGCTGCTAAAGAACAGCAACTGGGAAAGCCCATGATATATCTTCGGTTGCATCAACTTTTTGAAACAATAGCATTTCTTTCATTTCATCCCTTACACATGTCGTCATGTCCAAGGAATTAAAAAAACATTCGTTAATAGTTTTATTATTCTTGCCATTATTTATTTATATTTTGCGAACAATGTGAGCAGCAAGTTCACTATAATTAACACAAGCGAAAGGAAATTGATATTTTGAACACCCTTTTCAAAGAAAATGTACTGAATAGCCAACCAACCATGATAAATCGCTAACAGATCGCCAAGACCAATACCTTTTCGGGCAAAAATCATATTTGAAGTGCACAAGTGGCTTAAAGGGGATGAATTATCGTGGACAAACGTATTTATCGTTGCGTATATCGCTGAGATGGAAAGTACCTACTTATAAAGTTTATTGTATATCACCTATCGTACTTCTACAGAGGCTCTAGAGTATGTTATCTACCCGGAGAAAAATACTACATGTTTCGCTTTACCCCATACGAACACTAATTGTATTTGTTGCCAGTACTGTAGTTGTTTGTCAGATATTGCATGTAGAGCCATGTAGAGTACCTAGTAAAGAGATTTTCATCTATTTAGCTTTTTCACTGCGTAATTTAAGGAAGTTGCTAAATATGTAAGCAGAATTGAGAAACAAGATGTCAATGAAATGCACGGTCTTCTCTTTCAGTACGTAGGTAGTTACTAATAATACCTTGTGGTTTCAGTTGTGTGTGCATGGACATAAAGATTGTTTTTTCGTAATCATTAGTAGAAACATAAATTCAGAATGACTGTTGTGAAGACCGATGTGATGACAAGACATGCTTACCGCAATTGCCAAACAATTTTTAGTTTCTTCGAAATGTACATAACAAAAAATTGCAACCTGCAATTTAGCACAGACGACAACCGCAAGCACCTGTTGTAAAGATCTGCATGAACCTTGAAGATTCTTGGAACGGTTTGATTGAAAAATTGGACATTAAACAGACTACATTTTGAAGCCTTTACTTCACATTAGTATAAAGGTACATTTGCACTTTCATTTGTTTCAAAAATCGCAAAAATTGTTTTAATTTTAATTTTTAATTGCTGTATCCTCATGTACATTTTCTGTTTAAATGACATTTGAGTGTTTAATGTGCTTATTATTAGACAATCTTAATTGTATCTATTCTATAACTAGCAGAGGACCACTGTCTCATATAGTCGTAATAGTCTGAAGCATAATGGTAGGTCGTCTTAGATATTTAAATGTTTAAGATTACAGAGTAAAAAAGTATAAAGGCTTGTTCTTTCGTTTAGCTGTGCGTTTAGAAAGAAGGAATCTAGCAAGAGACTCATACACGTAAGAAAGCATAGTAAAACACGCTTGATTGCAAGTAAGAATACCAGCATCGTCAGTGAACACCACAGAGTTTACATTCCTAGTAGTGTAGCAGTAGTCATAGTACAACACGAGAAGATCTTTATGTCCCGTCTGCTGGCTGAAAATAATTGAGGGTTCCTACCCGAGGAGTTTTGTCCCTTCCTCCAGTTCTTTCTCTGGTATCAAACCGTTTAGTCGTCTCACCGCACACAGCATAGCAGCTTTACCATTCGTTCTCACTTTTTCTCATCATTCATTTCCAAGTCCTCGATTTCACACATTCTCAACAATTTTTCAGAGTAAGTCTACAAAAAATTCAGTTAATATTCTGTGGAGGTCAATAAAATTTTTAATACCTCCTACAAAAGAACTTCATAATATATCTAACATAAAGTGGAGTCACTACAGTATAGTGGATCAAAAGTAAAAAAAGTGATATACAGCAAAAATATTGAAACAAAGTCTGTTTCGTATCTCCAATTTTAGTTCTGACGCTGTTTTTCGATAAATAGCAATCCCTGTGGACTTAACTGTTGACCTGAATTGACACTTCATTTATAGTGCAAGGAAATGACGTAATTGTCAAATTATTCCATTAAAGACATCTAACTACATTAAATTACATTGAATTAGGAAAACGTTGCAATCCCAAGTGGATGAAGCAAATCGTGAATAAGGCACGGAATAATAATCCAGTATGAAATTTATGGCTGTGTTGAAGCAGATTTACAGTAGCCAACTGGTGAAACCCATCCCACAGTAACTGCCTGTTAAAATGAAAGATTTGATACATAGATTATAGTGCAGAGACGACAGTCGCAACCGGCCCAACAACATGGTTTGCAACAGAAACAAACTTCGTCGAATGATTCTAAATATCAAGATCCTGCAAAGTGTATTGTTCCTACTTGTGATACATTTCATCAGTTTCGCCCAAGCTACCTGGTGGTACGTCTCCGTCTCAATCTTTTTTCATTTACTATACTTTAGTCTTGTCTTGTCTCTCATTATTACTATTTTATCTGTATAGTAATAGCAGTTTACATTTTAACGTGTATGTAATTTACTACAGAATTGTAATGTGATCTCTCCGGTCAGTTTCAATGCACACACATAGGGCGCAGGTGATCCAGATGAATCATTGTCTATACATCAACTTCTAATATGCAATTAGTAAACAAAAGGCAGGTAATAATAATATAAAGAGAAATGTTTACAAGACTCAGGACAGCTTCTTCGTTATTTTAGCCAGTGGACTTTTGTCTGCATAATTCTTTCTTATAGAGTCTCGTTTGCAGTCTGCCTGGTTAGCAAAAGGTGCAGCAAGCAACTGCAACTCTTACAGGTAGCAGATAATAATGTAAGGCGCAAATAAATTATATAATATGATCACCCCTGTCATATTATTAAAGTAAAGAAAGAAGAAGGGTTGTCTGTTGCATTAGTAAATGCATACGCAGTACATAGATCAAATTCGCTAAAGGCAAATAAAATCCATCTCTTGTAAGCTTGTTCGCATTTAATCATTTCACTAATAGCTAAAATGCATTATCGTATCTGTAGACCAAGTGGACATCCCTCCCTATGCCTCGATAACCTTTACTGCGTATCTAAATCTGGATTGAAAGCAAAAATTGCATCGATAAACTAATATTGTTGTATTTAGGTACTTATAAGATTAAGATAAGGTATGTATAGGTAAGTATACTTATAAGATGAAAAATATTCTCAGAAACAAGATATACCTACTTATAAATGTAAAAATTGTCTAAGGAGAGCAGACGAGCAAACCGAATACTCTTGTAAGTTTTATACAGACTGTGTAAGTGGTTTAAGACTAAATAGGTTTGACTTGTGAGGCTTGCCATTCATTTATTCATATTTCGTCGGATGCATTTCCAATTTTGCTCTCTGCTCCTTTTCAAACTTCTGAAAGGTTGACACATTGACCCATTTGCTTAGTTTGTCTCATCTGCATATTATTTTATACGAAAGGGAAGATTATACCTCACTTCCTAAACAGAAATGAACTGCCTAATTATTTCTATTTTCCACAATTTTGGAGTTTGTAGATTGTTAACGCTACTACTTCACAGTACCGTACACCTAATAATTACACTAAACATAATTTTAGGTCGTTTGTATTTTTGTTGTCTATATATAGGTTTGTGAATTGTAATTAAGCAGAATATCACAAACGTGTAAAAGGTCTATCGAACGATAGCTGGTAATCAATTTTAAGGTATTTAAAACTGGTATTGCATTTGCATTGCAAAATGTTATTGTTGTAGTGTAAATAAAAGAACTTACATCTGCAAATAGTTAAACTGATCCCTTCAGTTAAAGTATCATCTATATAAGTATTCCTTATTTTTGAGTTATTTTGCCGATAATTTTAAAGCTATGTATTACGTAATACGGATAAAGGAATTATGACTTGCACAGTATAATAATACCTAAGAATTAAATATTATTACTCTGACTGAAAAAGAGTTTAGAAAACCGCAGTGAAGAAGAATAATTTCTCCTGGAGTTTTTTTTTGTTACACACTCTCCCATCTTCCCCTTTTATTCTTGTTATAATCAACAAGAGCAGTTGTGTAGTGCGGATGCGGATAAAATGAAGAAAGTCAACCTAGTAGACGAAGGTGTGTAATATTATGTTGAAAGCCATGCATGCATATACATATACATATACTCGCTGTATGGATTTAGATGGTAGCTTAGCTTAGATTGTTTGGTGCATCTTCTGAAATGTGGTCTTTTGTTTGGTAGGTTTATGTTTGTGAGTTTCCCAAGTGTGAGTCAATGTTATTGTTGCCTTTTGGGCTCTTCTCCGTTGATTACATACGATAGGATACCTTTCAACTGCTGCTCGTAAAGTATCGTCATAGGAAATAAAAATGTCAAGGTGTAAATGAGTAGAAAAGTAACTTAAAAGGATTTTCTCTTTTGATTCCATTATGCCTTCTGTATTCTTTCCACCAAGTATGAGTTTGGAACCTTCTTCAGATGAGCTTCAAGCTTTAAATGTGTACTAATGTAAACAGGAAAAATGTTTTCTTGCATTGATAGAAATTTATTTAAAGAGTACAAGGAGATATGCCTAAAGACACGGTGTTGTTAAACCGCAGCACAAAATCCGTTTTACGGGTTGCTGCAACCCTTTTATGCTTAGAGTCAAATCTTTTTAGAAGCTGCATGAGCATTGTGTATCACTTTGTTCGGTTTTGTTTCGTGATGCAACTTCTTTGAGCTTTGCCGGATAAATGGACTAGTTTTCCTGAACTTTTAGGAAAGACTCAATGGGGTGCGATAAAAGGTTAATCTAGATATAATAGATAAACATAAAATAGAGAGATGTGGTCATTCTATTCAAAATTTATTTAGGTGCACATGGTCTTTAGTCCTTTGGCTGTGTTCCGTAAACCACTCAAAGAAGCTAAAGAATGTTTAAAGAATGTGTAACTGTGAAATAAGCCAATCCCATTATTGCATTCTCACACCTTTTACCTTAGTGAGATACATTTTCTGTGCTACATTCGGTGTTTTCTTATTTACACTGAAAAATATTACACAAAAATAAAAATCCCGTGCTACTACTTTGAGAAATTCCGTGCTACATTTATAAATCAGTGAGAAATGACACAAAACAAGATTTTAGTAACATTTAAACCGAAAAATATGGTAGATAAAATATATACAGGTCAAAATGTAGGTAGTGTGAGAAACACAACCAAAAGTATTTAGTGATGTACAAAATGACAAGTGTGTGCATAAAAAATAGAGTAAATATGAAACTTACAAAAAATTGTAACTTGCAGCATGTGTCATTCGTATATAAATAAATATGCTTTTTTGCTCACCGAATCACACAGAGTAATTTATTAAGGTCAGGTATCGTCTACCCCAGCAATGAATACTATTTAGTTCGTTGAGTTGTAAAGCTCAAAGTACATTTACAATTACGAACGAGAAATTTTTGAATTACACATGAGTTGTAATAAAACTGATAGTTTATCGGTAGGAAATGTCGGAGTAAAAGATTTTGCTGTTGCACATCGATGAGTCCGAATGCACAGAGAGGTATACCCAGAAGTGTAGATAGTGTTGTTCCAATCAATTGTCGACAGTTTGAAGTTAATATGAAATGATAAGTATTGGCCCACGAAATTCGTCTGCATGTTTAACAGCGGCATCAATTTATTCGTATAAACACACGTTGACTTTTGTTAGAAATGATTTGCCCTTTCGTTTATTTACAGTACAGGATTATTACTCTGCTCGTCACAGGGTGGTGGTTAAATATATAAAATTTACTTAGGTTCCAAACCAAAGGGTAGTAGTCTTTGCTACACTCATTCCTAATTTACTTACACTCTTACAGGGATTTTTAGAATATAAATTTGAATATTACTTAAGTATATTACCTTAGTCTTAAACCAGTTGATCAGTAACTATGTACATAACTGTATAATGTATATCTCATCTCTTTTCTTCGTATTAATATTCCCTTAAAGCCTTTGGAAGGGGATTGACTTTCTTCCTCTTCCAATCATTCGTGAATCTTAACGTGAAATCATGACTGACACGTAGCGTATATGTAACCACATGCCATAACAAACAAATTAGACTTACCTATATGTAGATACACTATTTGTTAATATCTCTTACTTTGTATAATCTGTATTTTCTACGTATATATCGGTGTAAAATGTTTCCTTATGCAGATAGAAGAAGTTCGGTGCGGAGTTAGTGTTATAGATACATGAAGGTAAACTAAATTATCGTTTTGTTAATTCATAGTGAATACTTATGCATACAGATACAATATACACCGTGTTTCTATTGTAAACTGAGAAACTTGAACTGAAAGTGTTGCACACCTCCGTAGTAAAAGTTGCTGAACTCTTCTTCAAATTTCCGTTCTCCGGTGGTGCGACCAAGGAGTTGAAATCGTTATAGAGTGGAAGAGTGACCATAAATTTCCTATTTCTTCACCAGCAGCTACAACTACAAATAGTATTACACTACAGTTCATATTATGGTTATGTCTCTCGTTTTACACACATGGCTACTATAACATTTAGTTAGTACGTTTACACGTTTACTTTGTTGGTTTTGCTGTGTGTGAGATAGTTTTGTTATGTTGTGCATATATAAAGAAGTTGCCAGTCACAGACACAGCTTACCTTAGAACTCGAATTATATTGTGTACTTTCTACTTCCTGTCATGTCAATCCAATCGTCCCGAGTATGATTTTATGCCTGTTTATACTTCAGTGTTTTATGTGCTCAAACGGAGTGTTCCATCACTCAGTCTCGTCGGAGAGGCGAGAATTGTACTAATGAAATGATAGGCAAGGCAAAACCAATGTGACTGACTGCTGGAAAAGTTTCACTGTCTTTTTCAAGTACGGATATGACTACCACACAGGGTTATATTATATGCATTTAAAGACATGTAGTATAGATATAAAATATCATAACAAGTTAAAATATCACATACACCCTGCAATTTCCCATATAGAAGTTGCAGAATACACTGGAAAGTAGAGTCTCGCCTTGTCATCAGGAAAAGTAGTAAGACATTTTTGGAATTGATGTCTTCTCGTGTGTTCCCAGTGCCTTTTTCAACTCCCTTTTCATTTGTCTGTCTTTGCTGAAGGCACATGCAATAAAATGGGTGCGTAGATTGACTTTTTTACTCGGGTAGTGTTTGTACATATCACCACCGGTACAACACTCTGAGAATGTCGTAGTAAATATTATGCGTGTGTTATGTTATAAGTTTAAGTTATGTTCATACTTCATTTCATGTCTACTCTCTGCAATAACAGATATTGATATTTGTTTGGTGTAATTTTTTGCAGTTATATTATACAGGAGATGTACAGTTACAGTTTTTTGTAGTTTTTATGTAGGCACGACTACTATTGTGTACAAAAACTATATTGCATGTGATTGCCTACCTTGTTATGTTTCTACTTTGCTTCATTGCCAATTATACGACCATTTCTCTGCTACTCTTTATCCATCGGTTCCGTTGTCATAAACTCGACAAACACAGACATGTGTCTTTTATTATCCGGACTTCTTCCATTTTTGCTTTTTACGACCTGAGAGACAGACGAAGGAATACCCATCCCTAATTTCTCAAACAAAAATCACAGACCATAAAAGATGATAATATTATGCTCCATGTGCTCTTCTAGCATAATGTCTGTATATGTGTTCGTCGGGGATGCAAAATTTTCGACATACACGGTCTTGCTTTTTGTCCCCATTGTATTGCTTCGACTACTATCTGTAGAGTGTGTATGTCTATTTGTATTTTGTATGTATGTAGAATTGGGAGACCTTAGTGAGCTAAGGGTAAACCAAATTTATGAGTTTATCGGAGCAGCTCACTTAAAGCTTTTCAGTTTCGTTAAAAATTTTCTTAAGTGATGTCAGTAAATGGAGATAGTTTTCTCGACCTAAATGGAATCGCTTAGTTTGTAACACATAATACATAGAAGTGGTGCAATGCAACGTTTGTTGGAGATTCAAGAACGTGCTTCAGAACTTCAGATAGTGCATTCAAAATTTTCTCTTTAGTTTTTACAGTATTAGTACAACAACTCCCTTCTCACTTAACGCTTGTCGATCGAGAAGTCAAGCAAGTAGTGATTTTGAGATGCGTGAGAGGGTTGTTAACCCTTTTTAGCTTCTAGTACAATTTACAAAGATACACAAGAATTATTGCTAAACTGAAGTGTGAGAATATTATCCAAGCATTCTAAGATTACAGATATTTAAACGGTAATTCAATTGGGAAAATCAATTCATTACTAAATAATAAATGAGCGGATAGGTCGAGTTGATATACAAAAAGATCTTTGATTTATGAGTATTCGTGAAACATAAAAACTCTTCTTCTTCTTCATCATCTTCAAATGAACCTGGTTACTTAAATCAACTCAACTTTCATTAAAAGTTATGTACACATACCTATGCACGCTTTGTAATGATATGTGCATCTATATAAGTAGGTTGAAGCAATAATAATTTTGTGCGTGTGTAAAATACAATTACACGATTTTTGACATTGTAATAAAATGACCAAAATTTAAGTTGTGAAATGTTTAGGGAAAGATATGAATTTAGCTCTAAGCAATTGACATCTTGACTGAAATCTCCATTCTAAGAACAAGAAAAACTTAGCCTTAGGTCATATAGGTGTTCGTTTTACTCACACACCTTAATTTTTCATTTACATTGAAGCAAACTGTAATAACCAGTGTATAATATACTTTACAAACACTGTAAATTACAACGAAGCAAGTAGATATAAGTATGGATAAGTAGAAGCATACCTATATAATCTTGCTAATTTGCTAAAGCTAATGGTTAATAGAATATGATCCTCCACGGCGGTCCCACAGAGCTGAGAGATGTTCCGACTTTACATAGGTACATAATCACATGTTAACTAGAATTTTTATGGGACTGTTGATACACGTCATATAATTTAGTACCTGCAGCAATATAAACACTCGTTACTGCACACAGGCACCTTATTTACACATGTGGCAGTATCCCTATGTAAATAATGAGTTTACAAATACATTTAGAAGACTATACGATTGCATAAAAATGTCTGGAAATTTAGCAGCACCTATACAGTAATGATATTTTGGTATTCATTTACAAATGGCAGTCTCTACCACAATACCAAATCTTTATATTACTATGCAGCCCACATCAACCTCCATTAAGTTCCCAATGCTTCTTCCCTTATATATACATTCAATTGCTTTGTATAGAATTACAATTAGGTTTTACTTATACCTTATATGTGAGTTTAAATAAAAATGCAAAATCGGTGTGTGCATGGAAGAAATGTTGAAGTTAAATGATCTTGAATCACATACTTATTATTTGATTTCTCTTAAGTACCGCATTGGCTGCGTAGTAAATGCACAGTAGTGCATTGCCTACCTCTCCTATGCATGCAATATTCACGTCTATTGATGTTGTATTGTCTTGCTGAGACAATTTTGTGGAAAACGATGGAAACTGATAGAGGAAGAAGGGTCTTTGATGCTTTTGGGCCGTGGAGAGCGGATAGGACGATGCAAGTCTTGTACACAGCAACAGAGCTCTTCTCACAGCACAAACAGATTGCATTGCATCGCATTAGATTGTCTATTGCTGTTGTTATCCGAAATGATAATCTGACTAGTAGGCAACTTTACAAGGGTGTATTACATGCTTTGGTTGATTTGATTGTTTGAGTGATCCGATTCGGGGAGGGGAAACCTCAAACTCAAACCTAAGCGAAAGTTCGTAATACATTCGGATACATTACGATACGATGGTCTAACCAAATCTGAGGCTAATGGTACTCTTGTGTTTTATTGTAATAACAATGGATGGGCAATGGAGCAATCGACTTTGACTGACTCTCTTCAGTCGACTTGAGAGAGAGAGACAGAGAGAGTGAGAGTAAAGCTTTACTTTAACTTGATATGAGTCGATCGCTGGTTTTATAGGATTTTTACACTAGGTATGCAATCTGAACTGTGTAGGACGTGTCTACTACTATACATGCATTACAAAGAAAGAACTACTTGTGTGAGACTGAGAGTCTATTGACGAAGCATGTTGTCGTGTCTCCCCTTCCTGAAGCAAATAGAGACTTTTACTACGACTGTACTTATACGAAGCACATTACATCTACATCACAATGAGAACCATCTCATTATATAGACAATAGCCAGATAGAGCGTAAAGATATTGGTTATTAACCCAACCGGTGGTGATGCGATGGTTGGTGCTGTTGTGGCGGCGGCGGTATAGTGTGGTTACTTCATGTATGTCTCTAAAACATGAACACGTATCACATACGGCAGATGTTAACATTTATTACGGACTTTTTGGATATAATGTGGTTTTGGCTTGGTATTTATTATAATGCAGAGGGAAACATCAAGGAACCCAATGTGAATGTGATAATAACATGTTTCTCCAAAAAGGGAAGCTATAATAAGCTAAGGTACTTTTACTCTGCTACCCATATTATTCTCGACCGTGTGGTAGTTTATTGTAATAAAGCTTTGAATTGCATTAGGGACACAGAAGACGCGAAAATTGATGTAATGAGTTGTAATAAAAACTACGGATACACTTGGTACAGTAATACAACTGAAGTAAGTGAACATTTCCTATACCAGTGCTTGTAGCACTGTATTTTGCTTTATTATCAAGGTTGTCACTATGTCGATGTCTTCAAAACACAATAGTAATTACAATCTTACAATGCATATATTATATGTAATGTGCTGAGAAATTATTAAAATGCTTTATGCAATATCTCGAAGCAGAAATTACTCGGATAAGTGAAAACATTGTGACAATGCAATGTTACGAATTTAATCTTCATCTAAGCAACGTGTGTAAACTTCGTGTGAATTCTTCAAACAAGACAGTAGGTACGTTACATACAGAATGTCCACAACACAAAATTATAATTGATCTACATGTAAAAGTAAATAATTTAAGCAGACCACTAGGTTTAATTGTAAATGATGGTGTGCTTATTATTATTATTATTTAGTTTTCGGATATATGGAAAGAGTCTAATGATGCAAAATGTAATAAGTCTAGTGGTATGAATTTTTAAATGTGTGTTTTATTGTTCTGTTTGCAGGCTATTGGGAGCTGATTTCAACAATCATCATATGAACGACATGGCCCCAGGCACAAGCTCTAATCATTGCCATACCTTTCCGCATTTTACAGAGAAACAATCACACATGTGTCAGAAAAGTGAAAAAGTGTTCTCAGTAAGTGACACTTTCACTCTCCTTTCTTTTTGCTTTGAGTTTCCTTTCGCCGAATCATATATCGTATGTACATTCTGTACATACAATACTTATATTAGTAAATATACGCGTACAGTATATAAAATAGTCTGAAGTAGTAGTAGTGAAGTTTGTAGTAAGTTTATAGACATTAATAAATTCATTGAAAGAAAGTTTTTTTCGGTTGTAAGAGATCGTCTGTGAGATGCTCTGAGATTGTTCGTATTGCCATTTGGTGTTCATATAAGATGTATGGACGACAAAAAAGTTTTGTATACGGAACTCTGTCAGTTGAGAGAAGCATTTTGATGTACGTGTGTCCATATGAAATATTTTGTGTCTTGTCAAGCTGTTGGAAGGAAATCTCATTTCACCCATGCCATGACGGTTGACTTGACACAACATTGACAGAGTCGTAAAAGATTTGATTGGATTAAAAGGCATATTTTCCATGAGAAATTCTTATCTGTACAGATGGGATTACATTTATTACGTAAAATACACGTATTATGGCCAGGAGGAAAAAAGTCATTTGTGATGTCAGACAATAAAATTCTTTATCTGTTCCCATACATTTTATTTCCGTTGTGTTGTGGTTGTTTGTGTGCAGACGATCAGTGCCGGGGCCAAACTAGGAATAGAAGAATGTCAATTCCAGCTCCAATTTCACAGATGGAATTGTTCCGTCATCCATGAAGCAGACAACGTATTTGGGAAAGTGCTTGAGATTCGTAAGTGAGCCACACGTAACATCAACAACTTACCTAATAAATAACATATCCAAATCTACTAACGGAAAACCACATGAAATCTCACACAGTAATTTATCCGAAACTCCCTGTATATATTCTAAATCATACCAGCTATAGTAAACAAGCACAGAAACGACTTGCACTATACAGACTTACGAATTTACAGTTGATTCGTTGACTGGCAGGAGCAAGTGCGTGCAAATAGAAAGATTTGATTTCTCTCAACTTTGTGTGTGTCCTTTTGATGCGCTTCATTAGCCCGATGTTACGGGGTATTTAACGAAGCTTGAACTGCAGATTATTTAATGAGCACCCCTGGGAGCACTCAACTCAATCACTAATAGTTTAATGAGTCTTTCCTTTCTCTCTCAATTAGTTCCGTTCCTTTACCACATTCTTTAGCTTTAAAGCGTTTGCCAACACATTCTCATATTTATTATATACAGGCAAAATCATAATTATAGCACACACTACAGATATACACAATCGCTTAACGAATCTCCTGTTAATAGGATGATTTAATTGTTCACAATCGTTTACGATGTAAGTGTTTTATTATATGATGGGGGAGGGCTTATATAATTATTACACCTCAGTTAACTTTTATATACCTGAAAAATGGAAAACCTTAATTCAGTTAGCAACTAAAGATAAGAGAATATTTCACACACTGATCTTTAATTCAGGATTCGAGAATTGAAACCATTCCAGATAATGATTCACATTGTATTTCATACTTGCAATCCTGTAATTTCAATAAGTTTATGTTTGTACACATGCAATTATTATGATAAATGGAAAAATTTGATTTTCAGAAAGCAGAGAAAAGGCGTATGTCAATGCTTTGTATTCTGCCAGTCTGGCCTATGAGGTAACCAAAACATGTGCAAAAGGAGATTTAGACGATTGTTCTTGCGATGAGAACGTGAGAGCCAGAAGTACTAAAGGAAAATGGCAATGGGGTGGATGCTCTGAAGTGAGACAATTTTTCAATCTCTCTCTACTAATAGCATTCCATTTTTCTAAAGCATAAAAATCTTCTGTAACTCAACTTATTTGTTATATCTATTCCAGGATGTAAAATACGGAGCCTTATTTAGTAAGGAATTTATCGACCCTAATGAAAATCCGTCAACGTCTAAGGGGCTAATGAACTTGCACAATAATGAAGCTGGAAGAAGGGTAAACCATTTATTCAAGTCCTTTTCTAGTAGTGGAGACCTACTTTGTAAATTAATTAAGTACCACCGCAAGTCGAGGCTATGCTATCTCAATCGTTTAAAAATCAATGATAAAATATTAAGTAGAACATGGGTTCATTCAATTGTTGAAGAGATTCAATTAGTACTACTAATCTAATTAATGGTTTTCTTTTGTTCTGTTTATAAATGTACGGAATATATAACACAGCTGCTGAAACAGTCTATGAACATGTCATGTAAATGCCACGGGGTGTCTGGCTCCTGTACAATGAAAGTGTGCTGGAGAGTTCTGAATACTTTCCGGGACGTGGGCATGAAAATTCGAGAGAAGTTCGAAGGGGCGTTTCGAGTCAAAGCTGTCCAAAGAAATAGAAGTAGCAAGTCCAATTTGAGACTGAAGCCAATGAGCAAAGATCAAAAGAGACCTACCAAAAGGGATTTGATTTATATTGACGAGTCGCCCACTTATTGCGATCAAAATGATACGTACGTTTTTTACCCGTTTTTATTGTCCATTGTTTTCCCTATAACAAAAAATCCCACAATTTCATTCACTATATCATTATATAACTCTACAGCTATGGAAAGTCCTAAACTGTAAACTATTAAATGAACACTTTCATCGCTTTGTTAATAATAGTACACTTTATGATAATTGGTTGGTGTATTTTCTTTATGGACAGATTGCACGTGCTTGGAACAAAAGGTCGCGTTTGCAACCAAACGAGTGACGGTCCAGACGGCTGTCGACTTCTTTGCTGTGGAAGAGGATACCAAACGATGGTGAGGGAAGGAGTGGAGAAATGCAACTGTCAGTTTGTATGGTGTTGTCGTGTGGAATGTGAATCTTGTCCTTATAAAAGAGATGAGCATATTTGTAACTGAAAACGGAAGAAATATTATTTCTTTCTCTTAAATATAGATATGGAAATACAATATAGAGTAATACATACAGATAGTATAGCTAGTAATAATAATGTTAGGCTACATTCATTTAAAAGTCAAACCATGTCGGAAGTGTATTAGCATTATCGGTTATCCTTTGAAATCGTTAGAAATGTACGTGAGCTTCCACGAGCAATTGTTTGGCTCAAGTTCCAAGTGTAGATGTATTGAAAGAGAAACGTCGATGGGTAGTATTACATTTAGAACATGCGGATAAGCTACTTATTTACTTCATATTTCGCTAATATCGTCTTTAAATAAACATTCAATATGGAAACTATAAAAATTCCCGTTTTTTAAAGGTAGAGAAATGCACATTCACACATCTGTGCTAAGGTATCTGTAAAGTTCTTTTTACACGACGGAATATTATTCGTACTTGTAATACTTTATATTGAAAAATGATCTATTAGGTCCATTGAAAGTTCTTATGTTGGAGTTACTGCTATTTGTATTGTAATTATTGATAGTAAAAAGATGTAAATTATTGACACACATTCAAATCTCAAAAAAATGTTAGTGTTACTTGTAACGTAATTGTACGTATTTGCATACAGAGACCTCAATAATAGAAGTACGTAGTAAATGTTCAGGGTTATCCTGGTAAATGTCAATGTTTCTATGAATAACCTACACATACTTCACTGTACACTTTTAGAAACTCCTATTTTGCAATGTAACTAAATAAATACGTGTAGCTAGAAACCAAAAGTTAGCAAGATGTTAAAATTAATTACAAACTGTTATCCAGTTAGCGTCAATAATATTTATAACGTGACTACTAAAGCAGCTTTCATGTAGATTGTGAGTCATTTGTATTGTTATAAGCAGAAGAGTTTTCTTAATTTTCTATTTTACTTTGTTGTAATTATACTAATAGTAAGAATGTTCGTAATAGAATATATTTTTTACTCGTTTTCTCTGCCAATGTACTATATAGCTTCTTAAGAATTAATTACTGTAGATGTACCTATATAGGTTAATGTATTATGCAAACATATTGATTTAACAATTTGCTTTTGCAAGAGTCGAATAACAATCAAGTTGTAAAATACCTCAGGTTTACATAATGTTCTAAATGCAATTAGCACCAAATAATTGTACCATGACCATAGCTATAGACTATAACTATAGTTGGTTTGAAGTATATCCTATCAAAAATGTATGTGTGTAGCATGTCATTTAAACTAGTAGTAATTGCTTATCTATGAACTTTTAGAATAGCTACTGTATACAAAATATAATACTCTACCTACTTGTAAATGTAAATCAGAAATCGGATAGAGTAAGTAGATACCGATAATACTGGTACTTAATAATATTACATAACATAACAATAAAATCGTTTGTAAACACTTTTCTCTATACCATCTTTGTGCACCGTTACAAATCTTGATTCATACCTTACCTACTTTGTTTAAAGTCTATATAGATTAGTGTGTACTCATTTAAATACATATTTCTGTACTAAATATCGATCAAATTGGGCTTAACAACCATTAGACCTTCTACTGCTTATGCTCTTATATACTTTGAAACTTATTTCAGCATTTCATCAATAATTTTCAGATTGTTGAAATTGAATGCTAGATTTTGCTGAAGACTACATTATATGCACAATAATCATGCAAATAGCTAAGCAATTAATTCAGATACAGACAGTGTTTCTTCTTCTGCAATTTATCATATAATTTTTATCGCAAACCGTGCAATAAGTTATAGTGTAATTTTTTTATCCCCAACATTGCAATAAGTTATAGTGTAATTGTTGTTCTACTTAATTAATTAAGGTTTGCTACATAATATTATTACGTTTAGTAATTCAGATCCTTTAGAAGCTTCATTTTGTGTCTTTTGGCTTCAAATAATTTTATATTTATAATGTGATGCAATGATATCAAAAGTCCTAGCATAAACTAAAATTTATAAAACCATCACAGGAAATGTGTCACCATTATTATTTGTCTTGATATTGTACGTACTCGTAAACTGATTGTGGTCGTTCTATACACCTGGTTTTAGCAAACAGACAGAATGCTAAGGTAAAGTTTTGGTAAAGATTTTTCTCATAGTTTGAAAGACAGTTATTATTATGCTCCAGCGAACCATTGAGCATTTAGACGGAAACCTTTCTCGTCAAATAGAAATCTAAAAACATTTCACACTTCAGAAGGAGACAGAAATAGAATCCATGTGTGTGATACATACTTGTAAACATGTAGAAACATTATGTGTACATTTACAAATATGTACTTGCAAGCCTCACTCACCCCGATTTCTGACCTGAAAAAATCTTTGCAAATTAACCTGATGATTGACTGACATTGCAGCAACTTAACTCTCTAACTGTGAGTATATGGAAACATTTATGTATAGAAATAAAGCACTATAGTTCTTCCGTAGGTGCATCAATTTAATGGTTACCACTATAATACAAGTGGAAAAGAAAACATTCATGTTTTGGTCATATTTACACAGTTTCAAGCTTTCAAGTCTTGTTAGTAGAAGCACACTGACATAACGAAGTGTGTAGTCTCACTGACATACCTTCCTTATATACATATTATGAATGAATGAGTTTGTGTACTTTCATTCTCGTATGTAACCACACAGGAGAGTTTTAACATTTGACTTTTGATTGAGTCCATTATGTGAAGTAATGCAACTTGACATATTACAGGCATCACGGGAAGATATAGTACAGGCGTATGAAAATCTCTTTCAACATGGTGTACTACAGGAAAAATCAAAGCTGTAATTAATCACTGCAAGTGAAATGCCAAGGGAAGGAAAGGCAAATCGTTCCTAAGTTCCATTTAAAAAATGAATTTGCTACAGGCAGAAACAACTTTAGCTGATCTTGTAAATGTCGAGTGAGGATAAAAAATTATGTATGAATTGAAAAACAGTGCGATATATCTGTGCTCATCTTTTTACATTTGAGTTTTTGGGTGCATTGAAAAACGTGCCCTTCTTTCTGACACAGTTTTGTAAATTCCGTGTTTAATGTTGCATACACAGATTTAGCATGAATTTATGTGTATTGAAGACTCAACAATTTTGTCTATAAGCCTTGCTGTGGGTATCTTGACGTATGCTTCTTCCACTTTAGATTTTTCAGGTGCACGTGCAACACTGCTTTAACACAGGTGAAAAACGTCAAAGGTGACATTTATAAATTCATTCGAAATAAATGGTGGAACTGTCAAAGGGTTTCTAAGACGACATTGTTTGCTGATAGGTTAAAATTCGTTATTAGTCACCGGCAATTTCAGTAAAACTTTTCATTTTCTCTTCAACCCTCGTATTAGGAGGACGCACACAATCCAGCCGCTGCAAATTAGATTTTCTTAAAATTCCAGTGAGATTACCATTCGGTTCGATTTAAATACTCTCTTAAATACTATCAAATACTGCTTAAACTCCTTCATCATGGACTGCGCTGCCACACCGGTATCATTTACCCAAAATTCGAACTCTCTGTCAACTCCAGAACCGCATTACATCCCCGGATATGCTGGTTACGTTCCACAGGAGAAATACCGTCCTGGACACACCTATGGTATGACGTCTCACCGTGTTCTTCTTGATCCTTGCATCCATATGAGCCCTCGTTCTCTCTTGAACAACATTCACCCTGAAAACTGCACAGTACGTTTGCAAAATATTATAAATTGAGATTTTACAGAATGAAAATTACTTTTTGGGAAATGTAATGCTTTGATTTAAAAAAACTTCATTTGTTTCTCTGCCGCAGGACGCCTTTGGCCGCCCGGGCGTTGGAACTGATAGCTTTGGCTCATCTGAGATGGCTTTGGTTAATACTCGTGTCAACAGTTTTGGACGACAGCAATACCAACCGAATATGACACCCGGTTATACAGGATTCGTTCCCCGCATTCAAACTATCTTGGGTCACACTTATTCACCAGCATGCAACCGAGCTTTGGCTCGTTTTGAACAGGATCAGTGGAGAGATCGTCTTTTTACCAAGGTTCGTTATCGGAAAAATTTAAAAGTACTAAATTAAAATACTATTTAAATCAAAGTGTGTGGGAAAAACTGTAACTACTTTTGGGTTTTAGGAGTTGGAAGCTTTAGATGGATGGAGATTCTGCTACAAGACCAAGCCATGGGAATCTCCTGAAACGATTCGCCCTGCTAATGGAGACCTTCAACAATTCCTTCGAACCCCGTGTGGAGGAAACATGGGAGCTCAACAAGCGATTCCAATGAACTTCCCTTCATCACCTGCTCGGGGTGGTTGCAGTAGTTGTGCAGGTCGCTAAAGTCTATTTTCAACGAAAATAAATAATCATCTTCCTTACTTCCATGAAAACAGATTTTGTTCTTCGATTGAATTCGCAGAACAAGATCTACTAAAATAATTTACCATGTAATCTCACGCTATTATGTAAAAATTGTGATTTTTGTGTATACAAGTATTCAAGTTGCAGGCATTGTAAACAGTAGTCCAATGATTTTCTGTTAATAATCTGTGGAAAATAAATACTTAAGAATATCTTTTGTCGGAATGTGTAGTAATAATTGTTACATTGTGACGAACCAAGATATTAACGATAAGGAAACCTATGGGACGCCATAGGTTCATATTAATAATAGAATTCCACCCGTAAATATTGTACAGATTGAATGATCTGACATCAGTTTTAGTGTATAGTGTATACCTTGCCAATTATCCGGAAATGCAGGTACAATACGAATGATTTCTAAAACTAATACACACCAGAAACCTATGGCGTCCATTGAGAATAAAAACTAAAATTACACTGTGGATTTTACAGGAGATTTTGGTTCGAGCTTGAGTAGCAAAATTCCAGCTTCACCCGGTTGCCGAAGCTCTGGAGATTTTTCCATTCTTTCCAGTGACCATCCTAATTGTGACTATGGTGAAAGACGTATGTGGGGGTTGGCAACCGAAAATCTTTCCAGTGCTACTTATGGGAACAGTAGTCCTAGAATGAACTCCCACAAGTTTTCTAAGTAAGTAAAATCACATTGCAGAAGTCTAAAGAATTTTTTATTATTGAAATGATTTGATGAATTTCATGAAAATGATATTTTGCTTTTTTAAGGCCTACATACCGCGTCCAAGAAATTTATCGTCATTGTGATGGACTGAATCCAACCTACATGGGACATGTTCCAGGATTTCAATTCCGTATCGGGAAAACTTACGGCACTGCAACACGAAATGCCAAGCGGTGTATTGAACCTGTATTTCACACTCCATTGTGCTTTCCTCCTCGACTTTAAGCAACGCAGTCAACCATTGAAAAACATCAGTTTCATAATAAGAGAGTGTTTTAAATTCTTGTAAATGATTCATCAAAATTAATTTTGAGTCAGTAACTAATTGGCATCTGTAATATTGACAAAATTTTATTTATGTACTAGAAATCGGTTGGAATCTATATTATTGTGCTAATTAAATTCTATAGTATATCATTTTAAAAAACCAAAATATATGTTCAGACTTCAATTTACTTTTACCCGGTTCACCTAATTTCTATCATAATCATTTTATCAAGTATTTTCAGTTTCCCTTACGCGTCTTCAATAATACAAATACAAGCTCAAGTTATATTTTCAACCTCAAGTTTGCTATTAGGTCCAGTAATACAAATACAACAAAATTCTTCCCGAATCATGCATGAAAATTATCTAAAAATTTCTAAACACAGTTCTTTAATTAAATTGTTCAATTGATAATAACATGAGAATCTGTAGGAGACGTAGTTTGTTTTTGACCTTGGCATTGGTTTTGCAACGTTCCTTTACAAAAATTGAATGATTGAATGAATAGTTATTCCATTGTTATGTCATGCCATGGGCAGATCTCTAATTCTGTCGTATCAATTTACATTACGCACACATATCAACTACATACTTAGATTTAGGTAAGGTACAAAAACTTTGGCAATCCCCCAAAGTTATACTTTGTTCTAATCACAGTACACATCTAACTTTTCCTGTCCCTTGTCCAAAACATGTCCATTGCACATATAGCCAAGCATTATACATCGCAAAGGTAGTCCTTAGTTATCCAAAAATACTTTTTGTGTAAATCGAGGGTAAATATACCTACAAGTATCATCAGTCGTTCGTTGCTCGATGATGTGGTCAAACTACACCCACTCCAACCATGTAGATTGTCAATTCCTATATTGCCAATCATCGTTTGCTACAATACCACACTGTATACGTATACAATAAAGCTTCTGGCTCCAGCGTGACCGATTGCTTAACAAACTCACTTCCTATTTATTCGTCCATGTATTATTATTTGCATTATAATGCATTGCGACATGAAACCAGCCGAAAAGCACGAATACCTTAATGGACAATGGTCGCGTCATCATCATCGCAGCTTATATTTGAGACCCTGATGATGTCAACGTAGATTTTATTATTTTTAGACACAAAATCTGTACTAGGTGCAAAAAACAGATGCATTTTGATAACAAGAGAAAAAATCATTCACAAATCTTCAGCATAAATCAATTTTTTTCAATTTATACAAATCACTTTATGTACAACACAATGCTGTAGTATTTTGCCTACCTACTACAGTTTAGTACAGATAAAAAAGAAAAAGAATAATCTCTTTCGTTTTGTATTGTGTTAGTGTATTAGAATAAATTTCAGTATCATTCTTCATAAGTAACTACCATCTCCACAATTATGGAACGCCTTCATATAAATTATCTTAACTCATGGCGTGGTTGAAGTCGTTAAGGAAGTTGTTAGTTGTTTGAAACAGAATACTTGTAGCTGCAGTAGCAGTAAGTATATATGAAAAAATAACCTAATCTAACGTTTTAAGGTATAAAATGCAATGTTTTCAGTAAATGCGAAGAGAAGGGTTACCGGTGTAGAAAGATTGCCTCATTATTTTACAGTAGGTATAACTGAACGCTAAAAATGTGCGCTTGTCTCTACAACTTTCCTAACCTGCTTATAAATTGCTATACTATAGAAAAGAATGCACTATAATGTGTAGGCACTTAAGGGTATACGTGTACTGTACATAATTTCATTCATTTAACTTTAGTGTTTCCATTCAAAGATGTTGAACGTTACGAGTTTGCAATTAATTACAAATCAGCTTTGTTCTGTCAATGTATTGCATCACAGTCACCATCCTATAACTTTTTGCATAATATTATAAAATGTATATGCATAAAAACTCCCCATACTACTAATTCAGTATTTCTTGCACAGTCGTTTGTAATTAATTGCTGTCATCAACATACAATAAAGTTGACAATGTAATCGCGTAGTCTCAATGGTGTTACAGGTACTGTGCTCACTGCGATAAGGCTTTTTACAGACTTTTTATTGTTTGTTGTGTGTTTTGTATTGTAATTGTAATAGACTTACCTACATGCGACTGTCACTCTTTTTCACAATGAATAAGGTGTCAGCTAACTTCACCGAAGTTCATAATGAAAGTATTTAACATGTATCCGTGGCATTATGTTAGTTTTGTATGTGAGTATGTATGTGCATTGTCATTAAGATTCGGTAGATTATGCAATTCATTAGAGTACTCTCGCTTGACTTCAAGAGATGATTATTGTACACAGCATGACAAGGTTATTGTTATAAAAAACTCATCCCCTCTAGCTCTGCTAAATTGGATGTGCAGTGTAACGGTAGAAGCTATTTTGTAAATAACCTTTAGGACAATTAGGTGTGCATTAAACTTTGTAGGACTGATGACAATATTTTATTATCATAATTCATACTTTACTTATTATGCAACGATTTTTTGCAACTTAAAATTTGTAATTGTACAATTGTCATTCATAAAGGTTGACAAAATAAAATTGGTGTTTGAAACGCGTTTTATCAAAAATCCTTGACCCCACGGAAAGCTGTCAGATTCAAGCACAAGTCAAATCAGCATAATGCGCATTAAAGGATGTGGTGGCAAAAAGATGTGTTATTTTATTAAAGGACGTGGTTAGAAAAGGACGTGTTTCCTTTTTATAAGAGAAAATTATCATGTTAAGTCAGAGAGTTGTTAAAAATGATTTTATTACTGGTCTTGGCACAGTTGTTACATTTAAACCCAAAAAAAACGGTTTCTTTCGTTAACTTTATGTAACTGTTGTAAATATATTTCATTGCATTTATCCATATAATACTTAATGGGTTTCATTATGAATTGGCATTTTGACATTAATTATTAGAGTTTCACTTTTATTGATGCAATCTAAATAGTGAATCATATCGTACATTCCAAACTGCATTACAGGTACCTACAGGAAAGAAATGAGCAGAAAAAATTGAAAGTGGTTTGATTTCCATACATATTACACATTTTTATTGTATTATTATGCGTCTAGTATTTTAATTCGGGGCGATGTTAATTGAGTTCGAGGAAATTGGACTGCTGCCGTGTAGAAATGGTGTCTCTGTCTGTCTGCGTTGTTGTATCTTCGTACAAAACAGTTCAACATGACTCTAGAGCTCTCATCCATCCACCACCAACCAAAAGGCAAAGTGTAACGTTCCTATTCTCTGTCCATAAAAAGTGGAATGAAGTCAACATTTCAAAGGAGTGACTAACCCCAGAACAATCACTGCTGCAGCGTTCGTGTCATGATCTTTAGAATGAAAAACTCTACTCGTAGAAGCAAAATATTTACACAGGCACAGAGAACAAACCCTCTCTCACGTAACATGTGAAGCCGAATTGCTATATTTGTACGTGTAAAGGCTCAGTACATCAATGTAACTACAATTCACTGTTTCAGACGCTTAGTAAAATCTCATTTCTGCTCTTTTATTTAATTTATGTGCATTATGTACGCTTGTTCAATTCTACCTGTACTTTTATAACACTCTGACTGTTTAGATTTATACGTAACATTATTTACCTGTAGTTTTCACTATTGAAATAACTGCTAGTGCGATGGTTTGATGGTTTTGTATTACTGTTGCTCTTCGTTGAATCTTCCTACCTATTCTGTGTAGTATTTCCTATTTGAAAACTCATTTAGTTCAGTATATGCTACTTTTTAAATGCATTACTACATATATGAACACACAAAACATTATTCTACTGATATATCCTGCCTGTATGTATATTTATAATGGAACTCATCAGGTTATGTGCTGTCATGTCAGTCAGGGCTACTTCTTCAGTCGAGATTCAATTGTACTACATAACTGCTATAACATTTCTACCATTTGATAAAGAAGGCAGATCAGAACTGAATCTAGTTGGCATATTATAATATAAAGCGTTTGTATAGTCTATGCTGAAACTTATTTAAGTACTTGGAAGTGTTGTGTAGTTCAATATAATATTGTTATGTATATAAAAGGTAGGTTGGCTTAGTTGGAATGGAACTTTGAACAATTCATCATATTTTTCCACTCCACCCTTCGTGCCGGACGAACCATAGCACTAAATTGTACTACAAAACTCTGCACATCACATCACAGGCGAAAACATAATAGCATATTATTTTAAAATTCATATAACACGTAACATAACAACGTTGTCGGGAGGAAAAGGATGTTATAGTACACAACATAATATAGTACTCCAGTTTTAGCACATGAGATTTTATTTTATTCATCCTATCTCTGTATGTAGCAACTAGCACACTTTCTATGCAATAATAGTATTACTGCTATTTACTTGGAATTGTAATCTCTCAGCCAAAGTGAGAAAGTAAAATCCTTGGAGTTGGGATTACAGTAATAGGTAGTTAAGTTTTGTGCTTTCCGTGGTGTGTTTAAGAATTTTTTGCAATTTTATTACCCCTGTGTAAAATTGATTCATATTACTCCTGTTCTGTACTGCATGGTCTTACAAAGGAATAAATGAAATTATTTTTAGAAATGAATTCTCATCTTCCATCCAGCTGCTCATCGTTTTAAGTAAGTTATTAAGATAAATACCAAGTAATTATCATGGTAATTATTGTAAAACGATTCCGTGGTTTTTCTAATCAGTTTGTGCATAAATTGCCCAATTAGCATTTCAGTACACGTCTCAAGTTTCCTCTTTGTTCACAAAACACAAGAACAGTTATTTAAAGATTGCTGTTAATCTCTCAAAGATTCAAAATTGAACGTGTGTTATGTGTGTTTACCTTAAATGTAAGATTGGAGATATTTTTTCAAGTTTAACTCATAATTGCGTTAAATAAAGAACAATTGCGTTTAGACCAATATCTGTGGTCACTGAAGTGTGTGTAATGTGTACTATACTTAGGTATTGAATTTTTTTCAATACGTCTATAAAAGATGTTTCTTTCTTAATGCTCACTGAGTGTTTAGGATCCAAATCACACATCATTCATATAATAGACATAATTTCCTTGTTTTTTCTCCGTTTCGGTAATCGATGCGAACATGAATGTTAAGGCAATAACTAAATACTTTGCTGACACACTACACAAAGGTTAACCTTAATTATCATAACCTCTGTTGCGTCATAATTTCATTTCTTATGGAAAATTTACACTTACTTCTTACTATACTCTAGCTTGTACGTAAGAGGAGATAAGCAATTAAATAACAATAAATGAAACAACATTGAAAAACAAAGTAATAATTAAATTGATTGTAAACAGTACATAATGTACATATGAATGAGAATTTTTCCAGATATAAATATTATAGTACTACCTTACACACTTTTTGCCTACAGACGCTACAAGAAATCCTTTTATGATTTATAAGTACAGTTATGTGAAGTTATTTACTCCTGGATCATGAATATACACATCTTGTATACACTTCTGATGCAAATACAGATAAAAAGGCAGATTTGCAGATAAGAGTTCTATTAACGAGTTTTATCACATAAAGCAAAACAATCCAACACAATGTCTTCCTAAGTTTTCGCACATTTTCTTTTTCATCACCTCTTCTGTGTGAAACTGTTCGACCAAATCAAAAACAAAGAATTGTTCCATACATTTGGAGTAGTCTCGCGATAAAGAAAAGACATTAAATAGTTTGAATTGAAATTGTTCGAAATAACAAGAAAGTTAGCAGAGGTCATTAGAGTTAAATTTTCGTCCGCTTCATAAATAATAGAAGACAAAGACAATTCTAAATGTATCATTGTATTGTACTAATTAATAATTAAATTATTTTTGCACGTAAGATTTCACATTTATCATTGTCACATGTATATTTGTATGTATGTACGAATAAGAATTAACAGACCATTTGGATGCGTTTTGTTTTGTATTTCTATTCTCCATGTGCGTTTAGCCCATAAAAACAATTCTTATTACAGATATAAGTGCGAGTGTGAAGAAAGGAGGTGGTAGGATAATCAACTCTTAAAATTACTTCTGGGTCAGAAAACGTAGAGCATTTGTTGCTTTTGTTATGGATCTACAAAACAAAGGTGCACACATTAGAGATTATTTGTCAGATAGGTAAAAGACAATAAAAATCGCAAAACTACACACACGAATACATACAATACCACAAAAATACAACGCACTATTCGTTTTGGTGTGTGTTTTTACTAGTTTTGTCGAAACGTGTAGAGACTATACGATCATCTATCTAATACTAGACTTCTATAGTAGTAGTAATTGTTAAGTTAGTAAAAAGAATAGACTGTTTGGTGTGTGTGTGTCTGTGTGTGTGCATACACATTACACACACTTAGCGAGGTTATGCATGGTTGGTAGTTAAGGAGGAAAAAGTTACGGGCCGCAAGAGAACATCTTAAATCTGATAAGGATTTTCTCAACCTTCATGGCAGGCAGAGTAGCTATTTGGTTGTTGGTCTCGTAATACTACTACTACTACTTGCTTGCATGCATTAGTATTTTTGACACAGCCAAAGAACAGGAGAGATAGTCTGTACAAGTAGTAATAATATAGTGGCAGGTGCAGTAGCACAAGTAACAGCAACATTCACGTATACTCCTACATGTACTAAATGTAAATACAATTTGATATAACAAAGGTGTTGTTGATGTGATGAACCTTCTTTCATATATGCTGGTCTTATGATTATATATTGTACTTATAGATATTCAAGCTAGTTTGTGCAAAAACGCTCATTCACATATTCCGAGAGCAAGAAAAAGGAAACAAGATTCATCTCTCTCATCTACTTTGCTACTTTGGTCTCTGCCAGAAAGAAAAGAAAAATCATTCACTTATTGAAGCTCTCTGCAAACAAATTTTACAAAGTCATTCGTGCTATTTGAGAAATTAAAGAACGATTGCATTGTACAAATTGTGCATTGTAAATTGAGTCGTCCATCCAATAAAGACATACCGACAGGGAGAATACAGAACGAAAGTGCATTCTTATTATTGACATTGAATGCAGATAAAATAAAGTTGTGCTGGTTAATATTAAAGAGACAAGCAGACAGAAGACATTCTCTCAAGTGAATTAAAAATCACGAGTGCAATTTAAAAGCTGTAAACACAAGTTGAACCTGTCAGTGTTCCTCGAAACACGGTTTACTTTACTTATAAGACGAAGGAACATTTATAATCTCATACGTGTGGACTGTGTGCACACATAACATAGTGAGACAGTGAGTTTCTACCTACTCCACGTTCAACACTTTAAAACCTGAATAAAAATCACCTTCGTCTCTCTGCAATATATAAAAGTAAATCAAAATCTGATTTACTTACAACTTAAACTGACAACTGGGCTGCAGCAGCAACAAAACTCGAAGACATATCCGGATCCTAACTCATTGCAATATTCGTGATCTCCAAGTTTGTTTGACTTTATAATCAATCTCCGAAATGATACCTTTATTATTGTCAAAACATCAAAAATTATATAATCATTTTCAATCATAGTACAACCCTGAGATCACGGTTGTTTTTTGGTACAGCACGCAATTTTTCATCAATTTGAAACTGTGTTGTTACTCTTGTAGTAATAATACAGTAGTGACATTCATTTTTATTACGTACAAATGTTCGTAAATCGTACAGCTCACTTAAATACGCATTCAACAAAGAAACTGGATTTTCTCACAAGGAAGCACCTCTAAATCTTAAGAAGTACATTTACTTTACAAGATACAACTGCCAACAAGAAAAGCCGTAAAATAATCTCATTGCCAATCAAATCAGTCTTAGCTTTGGTTTGTTTGCCTGGATCAAGTTGAACGAACACTAATAAACACTTAAACTCGATTCTCACTCTTGGATTTTCTCATTGACATCTCCTACTTGAAAAACAGTTTCATTTCATTACGAGACACAGACAAAGCAACCTTGACGTCTTTAGTATCAATAAAACACACTTGCAGTTGTGTGAACTGCCAACTTAAGGATTCCCTCGGATGCATTTGCGGTGAGTGTATTTCAAGCATTTTATTAGGTGTTTATAGATCGTTTTTTATGTAGTTTTATAAAGAATGGTAGAATTAGAAACAGACTGATACTGATATATGTGGAGTAAACGCATAGTTACATTGTATTATAGCTACACACGGAACTTGTAACGTGTTCGTGTACAAAATGAGTTGAAATTTGTACCAAATTTATTTGTAGTACAAAATTCAACGTTTGTTTCCTTATTGAAATGTTTGATGGTGATTGATTACAAACATGCGTGATCAACCTGTTTGGTTTGACAATTGATGTTTTTCCTGTGGATTTATATACCTACTTGTAGTTCCGTTATTGTTGTGTAAACAACAAACTTATTGTATTAATGTAATTCAACGTGGTTCATTCATACAAATATAATTATTAGCTGATTGCACACATTGTAACCGTCCGTACAACGTAGTGCCTATAGATATGTCTAATTAAGTACTTATAACAGAGAACACATAATATCTTTTGTAAAGGTGCAATTTATTTACAAGGTATACTGTGTGATAAGAAGAGAAACCTTTTTGGCTTTATATAAGCAGATGATTACAATAAATAAGTTTTGATTGTTTTCTTCACGCTAAGGATAGGAAGTCGTACTCGTAGAGCTACCCAATTCTCACAAATTACCTTTACATTATTTAACACGCATTGCTACAAGAAACAATTTCAGTGTATTGTTATTTCTTTAGATAGTTTTGGTCAAGTCAAAGTAAATATTATATGTAATCTCATTAAAAACTAACACATTTCCACTGCATGTGCAAGTATGTCTCTGGAAAATAATGAAAAGACATATACAGTTGGTTTACGTGCTACTAATCTAGATTGTTTATAATTTGCTTTTTACTTCCAGCAGAAGAAGCTGTGTTAAAGCAATACAAACTTCTATTTTGTATTGGTTAAGTAAACTTTGCATAACACATGCTGTTAAAGTATTTTGATGTAATTCATTTTTATAATAACTTTAATCTCATTTATTAATACGAACTGTGATACAATTTATTTCACCTACTATCAATGATAGATTCATTTTGCACCTTTGCCTGTTATACATACAAATATTTAAAATGTATCCAGTAAACATGAAAGCGAATCTTCAAACACAAAGCCTGAAGAATAGGAATTAATTTCCACATTATTGTGTTTTCCTTTAACATGTGAAGTTGGTAACATTCATTAACCCCATTTCGCATGAAAATTATAATTAGCAAGGTTGTTTATGGCTTAAGCCACAGCAGATAGAGAAATAAGGATTTGTTCAAATAAATATAACACCCATCTATAAGTAACCTCTGAAATTGTACAGTGAGTTAAATAAAACAAAAGCTAATTCGTTATGGATATGGATCAGGATATGGATATTGAACTTTTAAAAATGAAAGTTGAATGGTCTGTCTAGATGACTTGGTATAATCATTTTAAAAACTTGAGAAAATCATTTAAATTACATGCCCTAAACGAAAATGCATTCAGAATACAGACAGTGCACTAAAAAAGTAGTAAATTGGAAGGAACAATGTACCCACACTATTAGGCAAATTGCATGGTTCTATGGTAGCTTTCCAAGAAATTATTCTTTTACCAAGGATGAGATGAGATAAGGATTATGAAACAAGCATAAGCTTGTCATGTCATGTCGTTCTCAACCAATATCTGTAATAATATGTGATGCAGTCGTGGCAATGATTCACATACACAGAAAACTCAGGTAATATTCCATGTAGTACTAGGACTTTAAAAGTTGTAAGCATGATATTTAATGTTAAAGAATGCATGCATCAAGAAGGATAGATAATTATTTCTGTGATGATAATTATTTGTACCAGTGCGTGTACACGCTATATTGAAAAGTTTGTAAACCCAACAAGATCAATCTACTTAACTTGGTGGAAGTACATTGTAAATATAAATAAATATTAAACTATGACTCAAATTCCTGTATAAAAGCATAATGAGCATAACATTAAGGTGAGACTTATTCTAAACTGCTGAATAATAATTCAGAACCCACACTAGCGAATAACAAAAACAACAATTTAATTGAATGTACTAATATAATGTAATGTAATGCCAGTACCTATTTACATTGATAAACTTAAAGCTGAGTCACTTTGGTTCGAAGGTGGAAATCCGGTCTTTTGGAGAGTTAAATTCTTTTTCGTGTGAGTATATGCAAAGAAGACGTGTCTTCATCCTTAATGTATTCACGTATTTAGGTAGAGTAGTTTAAAAACATAACAAACGCACTGAGGACAATAAAAAACGCAACAGAATCGAGAACGAGATTGAGGTCAAGATGAGAGAAGAAATAGAAATCTTGAGTCTTCATTAAACTTTTGAAAGTATAAGTCATATGAAGAAAAACTAAATTAGACGCAGTGTACGGTTGACGATAGGTACTACGTTACGTGGTACACGAATAAAATTATCCACACCACCCTTACCTATATATCTTTGATAGTTTATTTTGTCGTAGACATGGCATACACCCGTTTTTACTGTATTAAGATTGTTCAAGTGTACACAAGTTGCTAGATTCATTATCTAGGTTTTTGGATTGAAGTGGCAAATGTGGGCGAGGACAAGGAATTTATAACTTTTAAAGCAGTAATACTATCTGCAATACTTTTCATTTTGACATAGAAATATTTTATAGTGAATTTTTATGCTTCATAACTTACCTAATATGTATAGTGTACCTCATTCATATTAGTATGTGTTTTGCATGTTAGCACTACTAGTAATAACATCTTTTTAATGTGCAACTACTAAAGATTCATTGTCAATTTGATTCTTGGTTTAAAAAATGAAGATGCGCAGTTAATAGTTAAGATCTCCGGGTTTTAATTTAATGCAAAGGTAAAAGTCGCTATTATTTCTGCCATCCCAAAATTGCTGCACCTAATTCTTAATTTAATTTGTGTAAATCTTATTACTCACCTATATAGATTTTACGGTAGCTTGTGCGTGTCGTAACTAATCCAGATAGTCCTTTCATGGATAAATTTCTTAATCTCAATGAATGAAATAAGAAATCTTGACTTCTTAAATCTCATTGCCAAAAAGATTAGTCAAAGGAACGGTTTATGTCTTGCATACACACACTACACATTAAATACACAATGGTTAGCTTGTTTTAGTATCTGTGCTTACTAAATTATTAACCCTTGTGGTAGTAGTAATTGTGTGATATAATATTCTGTGTTATAATTTAATGGTACAAAACATACTAACACAAAAGATTGAACTTATTACCTACAGTACTATGAAATTCTTTGCGTATTAAAATGACGGATTTTTTATTGCACTTGCTGTACCTACTCGGTAAGTGTACCGTGTAGAGAATAATAGCAATTTAACATGTGTGTCGTTTACGGTTCAGTAAATAAACTTGAGGTACAAAATATGAAACTGTACTAAATAAACTTCATGACAGGTCCATTCGATAACTAAACTACAATAGACACAAGTACCTGTAAATGAAAGTAAGAGTTTTATGTTAGAAAAATTATTAGTTCAGTCGTAAGTTGCATTATGTATCTAGCTCTGAATTGTTTGCAAAAGTTACTCAATAGAAACACATGAAAAGTCAATTCATATACAGTTTTCTACTGTTTTCGGTAGACATTGTTAATGGTAAGTAGTTACCGGAGGTCTGTGACCGCTATAATTTTTGTTGGCTGAAAAAAGCTTGTTTTAATAGAGATGGTGTTTGTTTCTTCATTACTACGAGTTTTTTTCCAGATCAGAGATTCCCAATGTGTTAAATCTATTACAGCAGCTAATGCTGCTTTTTTATTATAATAAAGTAACTCCAGTAGTGCAAGTAGTAAGTATGTAAACTGTAATTAATAATTCAGGTCTAAAGCGTTAAAGGCAATGGTTTGTATAAATATTAATTTCTCAGGCAAATGTGTATATACCTACTTTATTTATCTACGTTGTTCTATGTTCTATGTAAAGCATGTGCTAAGATATTTACATAGGCGAGTGTACTAAAAAGTAGAACTACGGCAATTAATAAAAGCCCTACCGCAAGTTAAACGTGAAAAGCGGTTTATAATATTAAAACTATTATTCTGATAGATAAATTGAAAGTTGAAGCTTGAAAAGAGTTTTTTTAGGTTTTCTTTGCACGAAATCGCTAATCGTTATCTTCCCAGTTCTCACTCTCAAGAAAAGGCAAGAGTAACTTTTTTATTTGTATTTACTTAGATAGTAAACCGGTAGATTATAGATAGGAATTCATAGCTTGATTTTATTTTAACACCTAAGTGACTCGACCACTCCAGTATATTATAGTGCGTGCTCCAGTCTTCCATGTCAATGTCATTCATGATTCATGTCATGAATGAATCATATTTAATTGCGTTCATTAGCACTGAATCTTAAATTGCATTTTGAATCATCTTTATCATCATGAATATTAACAAAGCGTGTATTCAGAAAAGTAAATTAATTTATAATGGTTTGTTTATTCACAGGTTTATCCACCTGAATCAATTTTTCGTGTTCACATCGAAAAAGGTTATTCCACTCGTCAATGTCTGTTGAGATTTGCTAGTCAATTCTAAAGTCATCATCATCCTAGTGAAACCGTCCCCACCTTTAGCCGGAGGCTGCATCTTATCCAACTAAATCTGTCATTCATTCTTTATTAAAAAACTTTACATAATGAAAACAAAAAAGTCGCAGAAGATGACACACTCCTTGGTTGTCGCTTGTTCCATATCATTACTAATCTTAGTAATAGTAATCTCTCCAACAAGTTCAGCACCAACAAAAGCAGCAGTAGAAGCACCATCCAAGCCCAAGCTCTCATCCTCTTCTACCTCAACTCGTAGTTTGCCAAAACGACAATTACCAAACCCAAATAATAATCACGCAGAAGCACTACCCATACCCCTTGCATATGCCAACACTCGTAATTATAATGATCAAAGTCGAGACATTCTTGATTCAACATCTCGTCACCAAAATACGGCATTTCCACGTGCCACGGATGTAGGAAGTGACAAAAATAATTACAATGGAAATAGACTCTTGGGACAGGGAGGCCGTCGTGATGACATTCCAACCAACGGGGCTAATGATCAGAAAATTAATTCTCAAGACTCCTACGATCCGTTCTACTTTTTCCAACCTCAAGGCAGAGGACGGGAACGCGACAATCTCCCACAACGGGATTACCATCAGTATCCCCAGACATATCATCATCAACATCAAAATCATCATCGCCAACCTATGTACCAAAGACAGAAGGGGGATTTAGTCAGCAGCGGCAACAGCAATAGCAACAACACCCCTAGTAGTCCACCAAGAAATCGTCGCAACTCTCATAACATCAATGCCAACTGGAACAACAACAATAATTATTTCGGGGGCATTAATGGAGAAAAATATGACATTTTAACCAGCAAGAGTGCGTATCCTACCGTGGACAATCATTTTGCCAATGCCAACTCATACCCATCTACATACCGCTCCCAAAATTACCACCATCATAATCCCAATCAATTCTTGAGCCAAGATGAACTCACACGACCAGGAACCGTAAGTCTATTACAAATTATGTCTCTACTTTAACTTTAAACAACACTCTTGCTGCTGCGTGATCTACAGTTATATATCAAAATATTATACCGAAGGTGACAAAAATATATGACGGATCTAAAAACATATGTATAATAATTAATAATAACATAATCCAAGATATATATGTAGGCTTCACTTAAAAATTAAATAATTAACCAATAGTATCTAGCTAGGCTAGTAACTATCTGTACAAACACTAATGACTCATTTTTGTCATTATGTCACAAAGAGAGAATACATTTATGATGTCTTGTCTCACCTTTACACAATAAGTACAGCTCTTCCGTTTTCAATGTGAGATAAAGAGATAATATGCGAGGTAGTTGTAATATTAAAAAAGGAAGGAATTACTAAACCTAAAGTTCAATGTTACCTAATCTCTATGTAGTTATTTTATGCATTCGCTTTGTTTTTTTGCAGCAAATGAAAATCTCAAGTAAGATTCTCAAGAAGATTAGCTTCACACACCGCAATAATGATATAGTAGTGTTAGCTGTTATAATGTCAGTCAGTCGTGTTTCTCGACTTCACAGTTCCTAGTACACTTTTTCATACATTTTCATTCATACTCTTCATTCTGTCGTACATAACAGTAGTACCTATGTATCTTCTACCTACCTGTACTAAAAAGTTCTTGTGTAACATCAATGTGCAAAACCAGATTTGTCGTTGACGGAAAATTCAGCATTTTATGTAAGTCTCTACTATTAGAATGCCATTTGGGCGTGATGACAGTACTTAAAACACGACATTTGGAGTATCATCGTCCGTTTTCATGCGTCTTATGAAGTTTTGACGCACGATCACGAATCTTAAAGCACATAGTGTCTTGCGTTTGACAGTGCATTTTTATGTTCCGTAGCAATAATTATATTATTTGAGACCCATTTTCATCGCTAAAGAAGGCAAAACATTTTTAAGTAGTTGCAGTCAGACATGGTTGATGCACTCGTGCAGAAGTATACTCATCATTACATTACAGCATTCTTACTGGTCCGGACGATGAGAATAATAAATAGCTAAAAAGTGCAGCTAAAGAGTTGGGATTAATGTCAACTTGTTAGCAAATACCAAACTGAGAATTTAACATCATTGTTGCGAAAACAGTTAAAACAAAGTAGCATGATGATGTATCATCTCCTTAATATATTACTCGTGGACTCCTTTACTCATCCTCTATGTAAAGTTGAATTGCAAGTTATTATACCTTTAAAATTTTACAACTCGGCCGTCCCAGTGCAATGTGACAAAAATGATTTTGACAATTTCTGCTTTACTGATTTTACTTACTACAACCCGTTAAATAGCTCGTTAGTCTCAATCTTCTTGTTTTTGTAAACAACTTGGATTTAGTTTCAATTTATAGCAGGTCAGTAGATTGAGGTACGATGGACGTGCAGTATTAAATGTTATTGCCCAATGCAACTGTTGTTGCTGCAGTTCATTTTATGTTCTTAATTGTAGGTTAAACTCAATTCTTATAGTTTGAGGATTGCGTGGGTAGTTTGGGTTACTTAATTCTGTTACAATTAGTCATTTGGTCTACATTTTTGATTTCATGATTGATACGTGAGACATGAAACTTACTATAATACTAAATAAGCATGTATTAAAACACCCTCCTCATCAGAATATCGATGTTCAATACATACAAGTTGCAGTAAAGGACGTGTCGCATTAGTTTTGATATTCAGTTCTTAGGGAATGTATTTCGACTTCAGATAGTTAGAATACAGTGTAAAGAAATTATTCGCACTTACTTGGAAAGAATGTGTTTTAAATGGGCAATTTCAATCTAATAAAAGTAGTTTTCTAAGACGAGGAGTGTTTTTAACATCCTATGTGTCTTAGCGGAAGTAACGCACAGACATGCATACGGATACACTATAAAATGTAGTGAACTAATTATATGACACAATTTCTTTTTTGCTAATTTATTATACTTAATCGAAACTGTATAGAAAATGTGCATGAAATGCATAGTACACTTTTAAACTGCCTTACATAGGACATCGCATGTTCATTAAAAACAAATTTCATTCCTTTATATAAATCTATTTAGAATGGGTTTCCTTATCAGAACCAAAGTACCAACCCCTGTGTAATTGAGTTGATATACTTTAGTTATATCTGATCACTGAAAAGCGACAGAATACAGATACGCTCAGCCTGATTGGTTACAAAATAGCATTTTTATTTCAAGTGAGAAATGTGTGCATACAATTTAGTAGGTTTACTCACTTGTATTCAATTTAGGTACACAACTTTTTTAAATAGTACCTATACCTACTTATATTAATTGCCGGATATGGTCTTTGCTGGCTAAGCTACTGAGCATGTGACGTTTTCTCAAATTCATTGTCACAACGCAGAATAGGAGCAACAGATTGCAAAGAATTACTTTTGTCTTCCTATGCCATATTACTAACTTGCTACAGATACCAAAAGTAATTTAAAAATAGACTACCAATGTTCACACTTCTACGCATCAAAACAAAATATGCCATCCCTCTATAAATCCCAGTGTAGTATACAGATTTATGTTTAACATAAAAACAAGAGTTACAGCAACCTAACTAACTTGCTTATTCAGTTTCACACTTACTTAGAAATATATTATATTAGGAATATACAATTTAATGCAATTAATTAGGTGTTCATACACATACGACAGTATGCAATATTTTCATGAAGTGAATTCATGCAATTTTCTATTCACGGTACATTTAGGAATGACAAGTCCTGTGTCTGCCAATCTATACACACCAAAAAGTTGTAAAATGAAGAATGAAATCCATTTTCTTCACAATATTTTTCTACGTTTACATATTGATGAAATGAGGCCCATATTATATGTGGGGCTATATAGGCAGCATTATATTATGATAGGTCTTTATCCTACCGCAATTTTATGTGAAGTTAGTAAATATAAATCTCTTTGTATCGTTAAAAAATTATGTAATTGGATATTCATAAGAATTAGATTGTTGCGATAATGAGCGTTTTTATATAACACTTTTTCTGTTACGTTCCAAACCATGCTTACTATATGAGGTATTAATAATTTTTTTCTTTGAATAGAATCGTCATTTTCCTCCATCGAATAGTCTTGACAATTACGGGGGAGGGTATCCTACTCGTGGCAGGGGAGATGTGCCATGGAGTGTTCAAATCGGAACGCAACTAAAGGTGAATGACGATGGACGAGCACCAAACCCAACCCAGTTTTACGTTCGAGATGAGAGAAACGGCCCACCACACAGGCGTCATCCTATCTACAGGAAATAATTTTATCGTTTAAGTAACAAAAACTAAAGTACACAGACGTAATGTATAGGAATGTGTTGAAAATACGATTTACCAGAATACATCAATCTCAGCGTACAGCTGCAGTTTTCTGAAATGCATTTCAAAGCTTATAAGGTAGACATTAATTAATTAATAAGTAATAATACCATTAATGTTGTAAAAATATTGTTTCGTGTCTATTGGTACACTCTTCATCCTCGAGAAACATGTAGTTCCCGATGCTAGGTAGATAAATTAATTAACCGTAATTTTGCTAAATGTCATGATTCAAAAATGAATGATTGTTAAAGTAATGAGTTTGTAGTTTCAATAATGTTTGTATTCATTACAATTTTTAAATGCCTAATGTATCTGTACATATTTACATTGACCATAAAATAATATAAGAATGATATGTGTGACGTGTTCTGTTTTTTAAATGGAGAGTATGTGATTAAATTTAAAATCAGTTCTAGTAATTAATGCTGAATCGTCTGTAAAATTGAAATTAATTATAACTGAGCAATTTGTAACTGCTCTAGAATAATGTTTACTGTTTACGACTCTAATTTCCAGAAGTAAATGTGGAAAAGTATTTCTTATCGTGCGGACATGACAGAATTTTTAAATTGTGGGTGTGATATGATTTTGTTATGATTAAATTTTATTATGTATCTCAATTAAAGAATTCAATTCTTATTGATATTGTAAGCAAGCTTTGTTTTGTATTGCATTTTATAGAATTGACATTAGGTCTAGTATAGGAAAATATTTTGTGTGAAAGGTTTTTGTTGAAAGTGTAGAATTATGGAAATAGTATTATGGATAGACCTAGTCTCACTTGAGCAAATGATCTTGTTGTTGCATGAATAAATGATAATGAGTACTATGTGCACTGAACGGCAGTACTTGGAAATCGAACTAATGCATTATTAATGCCTTTGGGCTTTCACTCGTTCATATTCATAACAAATTACTACGGCTATGACACATGGAAGCCAATTAGCCACGTAGAAATGCACTTGACAATACGAAATGCTGCCGGTGACATACATTTCACACTACTGACAACGAAATACTAAATAAAGTTTCCTTACTTATGATAATTACGCTTAATTTCCTATCTTGGTGCATTTATCCAATTGCTCTAATGATTTAGAAATGCCTATTGTAATAATAAAGGGATTTATGAATTATCCTGGGAAATGATGCTGATTAAGTTTAGTAATTACAATATAAAGATTCAGATTATCGTGAAAATTTTATTTTTTGTAAACACTCATGATGCGCTATATTATTTTCACCAGCGAAGATCGGGTTAAAATTAGATTCACGTTTGGACAACATTTTTTACCATTTTTAGCACCCATATAAATACATATTTAGAATTTATACATTAACGAGTACATAGTACATATATAAGGAAATTTAACAATACAATCATATTATGCATTAATTGTTTTACTATTTTTAGATCATGTTCAAAATGAGCTTACAGTTAGTGTGAATTATTTTACAAATCATTTGGGCACAGAAGACTTTCACATGAACTTTGGGAATATTATTTGGGAAAAAATTCAAAATAACTGTACACTCTTATTACAATAATATAATTCAATTAAACGCTATGATATTATGCTACAAATTATCAAACTAACGTAATAATATAGTAGTAATAAGCATCTTTAAAGAATTAGAAACTTATTACTTTACTTTGTTTGTGATATTTTCATCAACCTCGCTTTACAAACAATACGTATAATTTTTATCATAATTTCTATTGATTCAAAAGAGCCCGAATCTCTTTATGCATATGACACAGAAAATCAACGTAGGAAGGCTGACCATCTGAACTTCGGTCTTCAATTAAGAAACGCTTCATCACTGGTTCCATTTTGTCTTTTTGACGGACGAGTGTTAACTGCACAAAAATGTTAGTTGTTATAAGAGTAATAAAATTACAGAGTAAAATATAAATACATTTTATAATATTTACCCTCATGTGACGATTTCGGTCATTACGCAACTGTCGAATGAAAGCTCTAAGTCTTAGGGATTCGTCACTATCGACATGGTCTGGGAGCTCTGTGATTGTTTCAACATTTAGCTGAGCTAAATTGGAAACACCAAAAATATCTTGTAACCAGTCGGGATTTACAGCAGCTCCAATCCATAAGAATATGTAGATTCCATTTTCTAGTGCAATCAAGATTTTAATTAATTAAAGATCAATTTAATTTAACACATATTGTTAACCACGTTTTATTTGCCTTACTCATGATTTAAAAGTGGAAGAGTTAATTATTTTTTACCAAGTATAAAAGCTGAATCATCTTTAAGTTTATCGTACGAGCATCTAATGGGTTCATGATTTGGGGAGACATCGGGACCCGCAACCGGAATTAATTTGGGATAAAAGTAGTATACACTCGTTGCAACCCCCATGGTCATAGTCGTATACATTAACCATGAGCGATCGTCGGGTGTAATTTCGTGATTTCCGGATACGGCATCGCTTCTCAAGACACAATTTATGTAAAGTGGTAAAAGTTTCAAACATTCTGGTAAAATAAGTTGACCAGGCATAGACGGATTGGCACAGTGTTTACGATAAGTTGCCAACATTTGCGCACACCTTAAAATACAAAATGTGTTAATGAACTTTTTCTTTATCTTACTTTATAACTAATCATATTAAATCGTTTCAGATTGATTCATACAAAAATGAAGTACCTATTAATTACGCCTTCCTTAATGGATTGTGGAGTGGATTCAACACATTTTGAAATACACTGTTTAGCAAGGAAATTAGTAATTGTGTCTAATTCACAATTTCTATACAGATCCGCCATTTGATTGCATGTGTTTAGGGCTAAGTTGTGAATCCTCAGTCGCCTTTGGCCTGTCAATGAAAAAAGGGAAATTAATTCAATTCCTCAATTTTCCTCCTATTGCATTAATAAATATCTGATAAACATGATATTAATAAACATTTGTGACATTGATTGAACATGCAACTTACCAAAAATTGAAGTATATAAAAGAGCAATTTGAATGTAGACACCATCTTCATTTAGTTTGTCGTCATGTTTAATTTCTACTGCAATGCTTTTGTTAGAGTCAATCGCAGCAATTTCTACATCCGTAGTATTGGCCATGTAAAAATGTCCATGAAAATCTGTTGGTCGTACCCCAGTTGATGTTCTTACTCTCATCACTGCATCAAAACCTACAGGTCGACTTAAGTGGTATGTTAATTCTCCTATTACACGTGGCCCATCGATGTCAGACTGAAAGTTCATACCATACCAAAATTAATTTAACACAGCCAACCAGAAAATAAAATCATTCCACTAAACAATTACGTAGTTATTACAGTAAAATCGTACCTGGAAGTACGTATACTTGTTAACACATCCCCCGGCAATTCGTGCAACTTGTCCTATAGTAGCTACGTCAATGTAAGAATTATTGAACAAATATAAATCTACAGAAACTCCATTCTGTACACATTCCTGTCCCAAATTATTATAATACGTTGATTGGGGAGTCAGAACAGCCTTTTCTTTATCAGTTCCAAGAAGTTTCCTATCATTTTCTCGAGTTCTCAGTTTTCCTGGCGCTGCATCAGAAGTTGGAAGCGATGAATGAAACAGCAATAATTTACCCACTCGTTCCGAAGCCTAAAAAAATTGTGTATAATTATTATTAGTTGCTACTTACAGTTTAGAACTCTGCGAATAAAAACCCGAATTGAATACAATACAATACGGTGATCTTTTCATTCTCATATCTCATTCGCATTATTATTTCGCAATCTTATTATTACCTTTAAGGCTTCCATTCCAGCTTGAATGGCGGGACCAATAACAGATTCGGTGTCTTTAGTGTCTGCAAATAACGTTGGAATTTGTTCCATTAGAATATCAATCGACGTCGTTGCTTCAGCTTTTGGTACAAGAAATCCCGTCAGTAAAGGCATAAACATATCTGCTACATCTGGAACTATCACCATCTGGGGCTGAGTCAAACTTGGGTCTATATTAAAGAAATGAACCTGGAAAAATAAAATAAAACAATTAATTTTGATCTCATTAAATCTGATTCACATTAGTTATTTTATACTGGTCTATTCTTACCTTGGAATTGTATGTAATGAAGCCAACCGGTGTATGCGAAGGTAAACACTCCAAAAGGGTTTTCATGTGGGAGCAGAGAAGGCTTACAAGGCCAGAGTTTACGTTAGTATATGAGACATCAATTACAAAAATAAAGGCGGGTTCTTTTGGCAATACGTTACCCTGTAGAAGGGAAATTTCCATAAAAATAAATTAGTTTCAGTGGAAATGGACAAAATGCATTGTTAGAATAAAGATGTAATTTTTTAAATTACCCTGCAGTACTCGATAGTTGCAATGATTTCATAGGATCCTTTGCACAATTCTGGTCTTTCATATTTGTCAATTCGGGAACCAGTATGATCCAAATGTTGAAAATAATCTGCTGGAACTTCCGTTATTGCTGTGCAAAGCAAACATTGAAATCTTCTACCTCCATCAATAAATTGCATTAAGGGTGATATATACGCTTTACAACGAATACACCTAATTGGACCATTGGGTCCTAAATCTACCCACGATAACTGTTGTTCATCTTTGGCTGGAGCCTCGAACGGATTAATCTGTAAAATTGAATGGTAAACGATAAATTGAAAATCGCGTTAAAGTTTTTATAACACATTGAAATAGTAAGTGTCAAACACAACTTACAACCAAGGCAAACGGAATGGCAGTCTGTTTGAGCATGTCAGGTTGGGCAGGCACTGAGTACATAGTAGAGCGAACAAAACGAGGACTTGCATTTCCTTGGTCATCAACTTGAAACTTTGTTGTAACTAATGGTGGCAACTGCCCCTTAAGACTTGTTTGAAACAAACCACCTCTTGTTTGTTGATCTTCCTGCATCACTCCAATCTACACGAAAAATATTAAATCATTATTTTAATTCCATATCAATAGTATTATTGTAACAAGGAGTTTGCATAATAATACTCCATAATTATTAAAACATTTTTTATTAAATTTTTCACACCGCAGAAGGCATTTGATCCGGATCTAATCTCTTTTGCTGCTGCTGCTGTACAGTAGGTTGAGGGTATGATGGAGCAGATTGACCCTGCCATTGATTTTGCATCCCCGGACCGCCGCCAACGAGAGGTGGTTGTTGTTGTCCTGGTGCAGGATACATTTGACCTGGAGCTGGAGGCATTCCTGAACCATAAGAAGGTAATGGAGGTCTTTGTCCTGGAAATCCTTGACCAGCTGGATCTTGACTCTGATAAAGAGCGGGTGGTGCAACTTGTTCATTTTGTATTTGACCTGGCATACCTGGACCGCCAGGAAAAGGTGATTTCTGAGTTCCCTGTGGACCGTACCCTTGCACTGGACCAGGAGGCATTCCTAAACCGTAAGGAGGTAGTGGAGCTCTTTGCCCTGGAAATCCATGACCAGTTGGATCTTGATTCTGAGAAAGAGCGGGTGGTGCACTGTGTTGATTTTGACCTGGCATACCTGGACCGCCAGGAAAAGGTGGTTTCTGTGTTCCCTGTGGACCGTAACCTTGGCCGGGTCCAGGAGGCATTCCTGAGCCATAAGGAGGTAATGGAGCTCTTTGCCCTGGAAATCCATGACCAGTTGGATTTGGACTCTGGGAAACAGCGGGTGGTGCACCTTGTCCATTTTGTATTTGACCTGGCATACCTGGACCGCCAGGAAAAGGTGGTTTCTGTGTTCCCTGTGGACCGTACCCTTGGCCTGGACCAGGTGGCATTCCTGAACCATCAGGAGGTAATGGAGCTCTTTGCTCTGGAAATCCATGACCAGTTGGATCTTGATTCTGGGAAAGAGCGGGTGGTGCAACTTGTCCATTTTTTATTTGACCTGGCATACCTGGACCGCCAGGAAATGGTGGTTTCTGAGTTCCCTGTGGACCGTACCCTTGGCCTGGACCAGGAGTCATTCCTGAGCCATCAGGAGTTAATGCAGCTCTTTGCCCTGGAAATCCATGACCAGTTGGATCTTGACTCTGATAAATAGGGGGTGATAAATAGGGGGTGGTGCACCTTGTCCATTTTGCATTTGACCCGGTGATTCTTTCCACATTTCACAACTTAAAATTCACAATTTAATTATAATTTATTTTAACCGAACTGGAGGAATCTCAAAAAATTAACACACATTTAAAACTGAAAGAGTTTGACATTCCACGTCAGCATACGGCAGACTGAAAGGCAAAGAATTGAAGAAGTATTTATACTCTCTCTATCTAAACAGGTCCACTCCAATGTAGAGATGGGCGTAAAACGGCATCGGCACTAATTACATTCTTCATTTACTTCCTTTCCTTCTGGTTCAAAAGTATTGCATTAAAAAGAACTTTTTAATGAATTTTGTAAAATTGTAAATCATATGAATTAAAGTGATTCATGCATAATAGTCATGTCGTATAATATTACTTTAAACAACAGATCTATTTTGAATCGATTTTTGAGTATGACCATTTTTCTTAGGTAGGTAGCGTATAAACACTTCAGGTTAGGGAATAAAACCAAGGTGATTCATAAATATTTTACAAAATATTCAAAATTTTAGAAGACTGGATAATAAAATTAAATTGTGTACACATTTTCGAATTCGAAAAAATAGTTACTGCAGAAACTGCAGATACATAAAATCTAATATTATTATTATAATATTGTTTACTTTGAAAATAAATAAAACATTTTAAGCTTTGAAAACATTTTTATTCAAATATATAGCTGTAAAATTTTCAGACAGCTACAAAGAAAGGGACTGAAATTAGAAGATTAATATATAACATGGACGAGGGCCATTTATTTCTGACTACATTTGATGCAACTCAGTGCCCATCACTTTATACAGTCATCATATTATGCCCAGATGTTGATGTTTTGCTTTAAGGTTTTAGACCTCACGAGGGCTTATGCAGCCTATGTCTGTCTGTCGGTCTGTGATAACTTACGTAAAAATGAACTTCGGCGAATGAAACTTGTCATGACAAAACTACATGACTAATGCTAAGTTCTTCGGTCAGAAAAATCGTTCCAACGGTTCCGGAGTTATCGGGCAAATAATACCCGGTAAAATAGTCAAATAGTAATAGGAAAAATGATGGATGAAAAATATAAGGACACTGCTTGTGCTCAAATTAATTTATATACCACTTCTACATCTGTTTATTTAATTTAGGTACTCATGATAGGAGCAGTAATGTTAAATATCTTTCTTTTGATTTATGTACTCCCGATTGGGCCAAAATCGATTTTATAGCGTAAATACTCCCAATTGTCTCACAATCGATTTCGATTCTGTTAATTTAAATACTCCCAGTTGTGCCAAAATCGATTTTTCCGGTTTAAATACTCCTAACTGGATCAAAATTGATTTTTTCAGTTTAAATACTCCTAATTCAACCAAAATTGATTTTAACGGTTTAAATACTCCAAATTGAACCAAAATCGATCATATTTTATTGGCTAATATACTGCTAATTGTAATAACATCGATTTATTTAGTTAAATACTCATAATTGTTTGCAAATCGATTCATTAAGTTTAAATACTCACAACTGTGTCAAAATTGATTATTTTGATTTAAATATTCACAATTGTGTCAAAACCGATTCTTTTAGTTTAAGTACTCACAATTGTACCAAAATCGATTCGTTTGGTTTAATACTTCTGAATTTCACAAAAACGGTGTTGTTGGTTAAAATAATTAATTACAATCGTCATTATATGGGGACTAATCATTAACTTGTGAGGTCCCGATGGAATGCTTGATGTTAGTGTTTTTACATTAGTATAGCTATACAACGTACAGCCAGACAGAATGCATGTGAACTTTCGTATAAACACGTTATGTTACTTCACTGTGTACAAATGTACGTTTACCATTCACTTACTCATTTCTCCATATGGAGCCATAATGTATTGATACTCTTTTTATGTGACACGTTTCCATTTAGCAAAATCAGCTTTACAGCAGTTCTTGAAAGACTACTGCACACGTGTACCATATCACATATGGAATAGGTTGGATTCGTTACATATCCGCAAAATTCAAATGCATTACACTAGAGACTTTGTGAAGGCTAGAATTCAGAATGAGACTCATCAGAATCAGAAGGGACATAATTTTTTAAGATTTTAATAGACCATTTCCCTAATGTACCCGGGGCGGGATGAAAACTTGCATCAATTTGTATCTACACACGCACACTTATACATCCTTATACCCAGTCAACTAACTTTTTCACTGCCATTCACTTAAGTGAAAAAGCAAAGGCCTCTGTCTTAGAGTTAACGTAACGATGTGTTCAAAACTTGACTCAAGTTTCATCCGCATCCCGGGTACATTACTGAAGAAATGGTTTTGATTAACATTTTATTAAAGAAGACTAAAGTTAATAGCTGTATAATTTTAAATCCAAATTGTATCTCGTCTTTTACAACTAACTAAACTGTAAATGAATAATACTTTTAGGATGATTATTATTTTGTATGTCATGTGCAGATAATCATTTATTATTATATGCATTGCATTATAGGGTAAGCGAAAGGGTCAATAAACCATGAATTAATCAAGTGATTCAATACATGATTCCTATTGCGCTAAATAGTACAGTAATGCTTGTTTGATTTGCGTAACTCTCACAGTCAAAACGTTTGTGTATGACAAATTACGTTAATTATTAACGTGGCACATCGATAATTTCCTATGGATAATGAATTTCAGCGGCTATTGGACATCTGAATTGCTACAGAAAACTTTTATGTAGAGAATGCGTTTAATGGTTTATTTTATGATTTATTGTTTGCAAAACTTCTTAAGCTCGCTCAAGCTTTCTCGCGGAAAGAATGCGAACGGAAAAATGATTTTTTAAGAAACTTTCACTATCGTATTCGTCAATTCTACCCTACTAACCCTGATACTATCATAAGGTTCCGTGGAAGTTGATTTCACATCCAATTTGCTTTCGATTCCGAAATGAGACATTTTTTGCAAATTAATTATATGGATATATACTATTAGTACGTTAGGTAGTAACCAAGCCGTTACTATGATCAACAGACACAGTTTCTTTTGGTTTTGATAGTTAACATAGGCCTGGTTACTACAAAACACCCTGTATATAATAGCTCTTTAAAAAACTAACATCAAAAAGTCTTACATATGGTATCACCAAGTACTTAATTTAATTTTTGCTAACTACCTACTTAACATAGAGTAGATTATGGATGGTGACAGTAGTTTTACTTAAAAATATTACTTTACGTCCTAAAAAATTGATTTCCGTAGTAGTAACACGTAACACTGTCCGAATCACAGGATTGCACCATCAGAAATCATAAATCATTCATGATAAATCTAAATTGCTTTGTAATATGTAGTAATATAATATCTTGGTGATTTAATGATTTCTGAATAATAACCATTTTTTAACGAAGGAAACATTCGCATATCGCATTTCACATGCTATATACAATTTGAGTTGTCGCATTAACAATTGTTTTCGAATAAAATGCATCATTCGTATGTAATCTTCATTTTATTATTTATGCAATAATCTGCAGCCCACAGTAAGCACATTGGTCTCTTATATACAGTACCCATATTTTATTATTATAATAGCATATAGCAATTGATTTTTGTTTACATACCTAGATATTTACGCATACTTTTAATATTGCATTTACGTTTATTATATTATATTGATTCATATTAGTATAGCAAACTCAAGTCGAGTTTGTTAATTCTATTTAACACAGAAGAACATATCTAAATATGAACAAAATAGTAATTTTTCAGGGATTAACTATATTGGCTGCTGTATGTCATGACATACAGATACAACAGCGAATAGCACTTTGTCCCTGAAAAATTCATATGAAATTCATATAATATGAATTTCTTCAGTAATTTACTGTACCTCCATATCTCTAGTGTTTCATTTAAGTTGTTCAGCAATCATCGATCTTATCTTATGTGATAACATACCATAATATATTTAAAAACTGAATGAATATGTATACTATGGATATGAGTATGCATATGAACACTACATAATTTCGGTGTCAAAATAGGAACGAACAGAATAAGAGCATGATATTGTATCAACATTTTTCGTGGATATTTTTGTTTGCACAATGCACATGTATAGAATAGAATGTATACCATGAAATGTGAGTACATTGTACAGCTACTCTGCTGAAAACAACACATAGTGTTGTACATTTTGCACACTAGCATGTTTAGTTTTGTCGGGAAATAATTCAGGTACACGGGATTTGGTTAGGTTAGGTATTAATACTATTGTAATTAGTAATTAGTAATTACCATGAAATAGCCAAACACGTTTACTAACATGGTGAGCAATAATGGTGAGCCAACATTGAAAAATGCTTCTCTGTATAAATGATACCCGTTAATTTATGCAAATAATATGAGCATGCAAAATTATTGGGTGCATATTGTACATTTAATACTCAATGCCACGACTGACGACGGGTAATGCCACATTTATATTTTGTGGAATATCTGTATTGTTTTAGTTTACACTTTTACACTTCTAGCAAACTTAATAATTATTACAAATGTTATTACTATACATAGTTAAATACTGAAAGTAAGGTATTCAGTTTCAGTGATTAAATGGCATCTCCAAATACCCCAAATGCCTATTGCATTTATTAGTTAGGTATTTTCGCGTCGTTCTAAGCCCATAATTATTCTAATCTCTGGCCACAGCATTCTTTCACAAATCAACAGCAGATCAAAAGTTTATGTTATTATGTAAACAAAGTAAACATCAACATTGTTTGCTCAAAGAAAAAAAGCTTTTGTTATAACGCGGCGATGGCGGAGACTCATACGGAGCGGACATTCTCACTTTTCTCACTTTCTTTCTCCGATGTAGCTGAACTGGTGCTGGTAGTGTGGTAAGTGATAAAGTTAATTTTTAATTATTATTATGTTCTTGCCAATTTGCCAATCGAGTGAATCGTGTCTCATAAAAATTTCAGCATTTTTTACGGTAATATTTTCTTAAGTTACATTAAGCTCATTGTTGATATATTCATAATACAGCCTAAAATCTTCACTCAAATATTATATGATTTTAAATTGTATTAAAAATAATTAATGATAGTCATGAATGAATAAATTATGCAAATGATACATACATACATACAATTAAATTCGATGTATCAATAATTGATGGGGTTGATGGTATATTACATAGATGGGTGATTAGAACGGGATCTCTTCATTTCACGAGGCTTATGAAATTTTTGTAACACATCATAATTCGTTTCATATTATGGTGTCTCATCTCAAGCCTCGACTTCAAAAGCTGAACACAACACACAACTGAGTCGTAATTTGTCGCCAATAATGTAAGCGTATTTTAATTACAATCATATTTACGTAGAATTTGAAGTCTTTGACCTCACAATCAGTTCGCAAAGCAATTTTATAGTATTTCCTTCCGTATTTGATATTCGTTTCTTGCTGTCAGTGTAATTCTTGTAATTACCGTCATTAAAGCGATTGTAAAATTGCGCAGCAAGTTGGGAACTGTTTATGTCATTGACTTAAACGTTAAACGCTAACGTAAATTTTGCATCTTCTAAATTTTAAAAATTATTATTACCAAAAATATAAAACCAGAGTATATATAAATATTAAGTTTTTACTACATTGCAATGAATTGAATGCATTGCATTGAATAATTGACCATTTTGGTATCTTTGTTTCTCAGAAAGAACTTTTTTATTGCTGATAAGGATACTACTCCAGCCTTGCACAAGAAAATGTCTGGAAATTCTCACCTTGATGATTCTAATGGATCAGTTAGTACTATTAGTGATTCCGAAGAATCGATAGAAAAAACAAATGTGAGTGAAGTAGTGGATTTCCCATTCTACTTGTTCAGACCAATGGTCTCAACGAACTTCAGTATACTTGATCGTGTCGAAAGCAACTTTGAAGAATGCAAGGCGATTTTAGATGATTTAACAGCAAAGGGTCCCATCGAAGATGATCTGTCGGGGTTTATTGGTACATGTGCTGGAATACCGGTTGATGAAGACGAACTGATTAATGATGTTCAAAAGGGTCTCAAGAGTTACGAAAAAGGTGTTAATGAATATTGTTCCTTACAAAGTGCTATGAAACGTAAGCAAACTAATACTTACCTTTGTCCCCTCGAGAGTAGTCAGTTAGATGGATTTCAGTTGTTGGCTCCTAAACCGCAAGTGGTACCTTCAGAAATGCATACTATGACTGATTTAACCAACAAGTCTGATAAAAGAAAACGTGGAGCGAAGAAGATGACAGAGAAAAAAGAGCAAAAGGTTGAAAAAATTAAACTCCTCAGAACAGCTAATGACGTTTGGGATATAAAGGAACAACCCCAGAAAATCGTCCCCATTTACTCGGAACAAATTTCGGGGAAACCCAAACGTCGCAATAGCTTGATGTAGCAGAAATTATGATAATGATAACAGATTAAATAACAATATGGAACATTTAGATTAGAACCTCAAAAATGAAAATTCGGGAAAAAGTCATTATTGTAAACTTATAGTAGTAACCTAGTTGTATAATTTAAACTGAACAGTTTAGTGATCAATTATCACAATGGTCTCTGTGTGTAATTTCATTTTGTCAAAAAATTAAGTTTGTCAGGAAATGTAATAATAGCGGTTATTTGTATTTTAGAATAATGTTTCTAAAAGTACCGAATTGAGATGAAATATATGTTTACAACAGAGTGTAGCAGAGCAAATTACTGATAATAAATTGTAGTTATGTATTTTTGTAATAGAATGTAATTTTCACATGTCTTACGAATCGGAGTATACGAGCTTAGATTTTGTATGGAACATGGAATAGTGTATTCTGAGCAAATAAACAATGAATTTTAGTTATGCATAAAACAGGAAATGCAAATTGCTAAATGGTTCAACAGATATCACACACATTCTCGGTGTATTTATTTAACCCAAATTCATCACTTTCACACATTTATAATTATGTCCTTAAGTATTTGCAGCATAAAAATAATCACGTTTTCTCTCTAAGTTTATTTGCAGTTATGTACACATTGCGATGAAACAAATAATATACCTACAGTAATAGAGTAAATGTCTGTACTAATGCACCCCAGATAAGTTTGTTGAATGAGATTGATTGACATTAATTGATACAAAAGATAGAAAAGCTAATTTCATAATTTAAGTCTTCTTGAGCTATTAGTTAGATTAACATTAGCCGAGTCTCCTATTAGGCGAGAAGAGTTTTCTCCTGTCATCCTCTGTTGGCCACTGAATATTTCCTCTAGGTCTTCCTGCATTCAGATGTTTAAATCTACCTGGTCCAGGTCTTCCAGGAGGATTCGTATTCATGGGATGAGGAGGGTGAGGGTATTCAATTCTCCCGTGTTTGTGCAGTTGTTGTGATGGAGGTGGCATTTGTGAATGGACAAATTGTTGTGGGGGCTTATTACCAGCCAAGTTAGTTGGGTGCTGCCGATTGGGTCTGGGGGGTAAGTAAGGCATATTTGAATGGGGTGTCCTTCTCATAACAATTGGAGGGGGAGCAGGTCGTACTAAATACTTTGATCGGTCAATTGAATCAGGAGATTGTGGTTGATTTCCGGTTTGCTGAGGTTGTGGTGTGGATTGCTTGGAAGATTCCGCCTCCTGTCCGTTTTCAGGAAACTTAATTTGTGGAGTGGGAGGGGAAGGTATAGGTTGAGAAGGTTTAATTGTCAATTTACTTTGTGATTGCTGTTGATTTGTGTTTGAGGCAATGTTATTATTGGACCATTGTTCTTGATCTGATGGGTTTTCTTGCTGATTTGTCTGACCTTCATCGTATGCATCGTCCTCTTCTTCCTCTTCATAGTCTTCGTTAGCTTGCGCAGCAGGTGCAGGAGTAACGGTTCCAGTGGAAGGAATTATTGATGATGGCACTCCGGTTAAAGAAGAATATAATGGTGCAGTACTGTAGTAAGTTGGTGTAGGGGGCGGAGTGGGTTGTGCTGTCAAAGGTTGAGAATTTTGATTACGATTTTGATTGTTTGGGGTAGGTCTGTTTCTATCGTACACTACAGGACGCCAGCCGTCCTTAGATTGAAAAGCATTCGTGTCAGGTATTTGCTGAGAGAACATGTATTTGTTTTCATGGAAATTTTCAGGTTTTGGTGGAACAAATGTTTTCTTCTTTTCTTCTGGGTTTGCTGGATACGGTGCTGGTGTAGTCGTTGAAAGTTGTTGATTCGATTCATTTGGACTTTCTGTCGTTGTAGGATCGTAACTTACAGAATATACTCGGTGTATTCTATTGTCCCCTGTGGAAGCTTCTGTAGCCGCCACTATGTGTCTTTCCGCTGAAAGTTCTGCCTGATAAGATTTATCAAATTCTTGCTCTTCTTCACTGATTGGCTCCTTCACCGATTCCTCTGTTGTTCCAGTATCAAGAATTCTTTTAGCATTTCTGTTGTCAGGATCATCATCATTTGTACCGTTATTAGTAACTTCATTCGATTCCGTGTCAGTTTCTAATGTTTGATCTTTTTGCTCTTCCGATAATATTCCAGTTTCTGCTTCTGCTTCAGTTTCGTTTTCAGGGGGGATTTCTTCTTCGGTTTCGTATTCTTCATATGAAGCTCCTGTTGCGGGGGTAAGTTGAACTTCTGGAGACGCTTGAGTTTGAGGAGGAGGATCAGCAGCTTCAAAAAAGTTCACAGGAGGTTTTTGATCTTCGACAGATTCTATAGAAGGATGACGTCTTCTTTCTTCGACTTTTGGCTGTGGTTTGTTTCTTTTTCTTATTATATTCTGCCTAGGATCGTATCTTGTCGGAGCTGGTTTAAGTTCTTCTGAAATTTTGGATTCTTCCGGGCGTTGACGAGTGAACTGCTTATTTATGTGATTAATTGGGCCTGTTGGTCTTCTCGATTCATGTTCTGCAGCAGGGGTAGTTCTTCTTTCTTCATCTCTCCGGTTTTCTTGTAAACGATTGGGAGGTTCTTCCGACTCCTCCTCTTCGATTAGTTCATTCTTCGCTTTTGTTTCGGATTTCGGATCAGGATTTTGATGCTCAGGTTCTTCACTTTTCTCGTCAATTTCGGGTGATTCCGTTAGATTAGCGTTGTTAGGAGTTTCGGATGTTGTAGTGGAACTCGTGGCATTCACCACACTCAATTCTGGATCACTTTCCCCGAATTCCATTTCTTCTTCACTGCTAAGTGGTCTTCTGATTCCTCCTCCTGCGACTTCGTCTTCCGCAGGAGCAGGTACAATTGTGTGGTGAAGATTAGAACCTGAAGAAAACTGATCACCATCACCACTGCTGTCATAAGTGCCATCATCATCCGGTTCAATTATAATTTCGGGTCGAGTGCTAGGATGATATGAAACGTCAATAACATGACTAGGTGATTCTTCAACCGGGTCATCATCATCATCCAATATTTCATCGGGATCGGATAGTTTTTCACTTTCAATATGATGTGTCTCTACATATTTATCTGGTTCCGTTTCTTCATCTGGATAATAACCATAAATATCCGTGGTACCATCCTTAGCATGGAAGGCATTACTTGCCTGAGATACTTGAGGAGGTTTCACTGTTGTTGATCTGGTACGAACTGCTCCACCCGTTGACGTCAATCCTGGAAGCAAATCTTTCATCAGATCTTTAAAATTTGGAGTTTTCCTTGTAGCTTGAGAGTTTCTTCTATTCGGTGTTGACTCGTCTGTTTGCATTGTCTTTGGTTTAATTGTAACAATTGTAGCTTGAAGTTTAACATTTTGAGGATGCTTTTTTGTCATCGAAGTAATATTTTGTCCTTTCTTAGGAAGCGGAGACTGAGAAAATAAGTTGAGAAGTAAATCAAACTCAGATCTTGGATAAGATGTGTTTTCTGCTTCTTTGGAAGCAGATGTTGAAGCTTCTTCACTATGACTGTCATTCATTGATTTGACCGCCGGATTCGACAAGCTGGTTCCGTTCATTTTCATAACATCAGAAATATTATCGTTTTTCTCATTACCGTCATACCACGGAGGTAGAATTGCAGAAGTTACAATTCCATCCGCAGTTTGCTTTGTGACTAATGTTTTATGGTTGTCGGCACCAACTAGGACATCTATAAATTCTCCTTCGGTCTCATGCTGACTCTTTTCTTTACTTCCGTACCGTTGATGATTGTTCTCTGTTTCTTTACTTCCGTATTTTTTGCTTAAATCAGGACTTTTCATAATTTCAATGGGATGTTCGTTACTCCCACGTTTCACTCCAAGCTTTTCACCATATCCTCCAAAAAGATTGGGTTCCACAGACTGAACACCAATTTTGTCTGGTGTAACCGTTGTGGTTGAGGATTTGTCTGGGGTATTGTAAGAATACTTTTTTGTTGTCGTCACTGCAGGTCTCTTAGGGTAGACATATCTTTGTCTGCTGCTATTACCATTTTCCCGTGAGTTTCCATCAGCCGAGTTGTTTTCACTAGATTCTCTACTTTTAGACCGGTCTCTAGAAGTCATTGTCACGTTGTATCTTGAAGCGGAAGGAGAAGTCACTGTAGGAGGAGGGATTGTAGTTGCTTCTGATGATTTCTCTCTCCCCCATTTGGGTGCCAAATTTTTAATAATTCTTGCTAGTGTATCAACTGGTTCATCTTCCTCCTCTTCTTCTTCCTCTTCTTCCTGTTCCCCATCAGGGCGCTCGGTCGTTGTTGAAGATGTAAATGAAGTTCTTTCTTTGCTGCTTCGTCTCTGATATACATTATTGCTGTTTCTAGACTCTGAGTCCTTATGTGGTGGAATTTCTTCTAACAACATTTTCTTCAACTGAGCTTCATCTGAATCTTCAACTTCCGGACTTTTTGTAGTGGCAACGGTGGATTTTTCTAAACCAACATCGTCGTCCTCTTCTTCGTCCGTGTGGCGACCAAAATGAGTTCCATAAGGATTATAACGAGCATTAGTGCTGATATTTGATTCTTCCTTGGACCCTTTCTTTGACTTTTCGGTATTCGAAGATGATGGAGGTATTGTTGATGAAGGTCGTCCGTATGAAAATCGCGTTGTCTGAATGTTCCTGCGAGAAGGTGGTGAGGTTGTAATAGTTGATGGGGGTATCGTGAAAAGAACTTGTTGCACTGGTGGTGGCCTTTCTGTTGTCGCAATCGGATAACTGATTTTATCTTCCTCTGTATCGATCGCATGTTCTGTAGAACTGTGCTTTTTAGCCGTCAACCGTCTCTCTTGACTTTCGTTGCTAATTATTTCTTCGGAAGCCGGTTTCGGGAAGTTGACAAAAGATTCTTTGGATGGAGTAAGAGGAAAATCATTTTCATACTTTTGCATCCCATCTAGGAAGATGTTGAAAAGAGATGGTGTTTTCGCCGGATTAGTGTTCTGAAATTGGTAATACAAAATATACGTGTAAATGATTAATTAGGTTTTGGTCTGATTACATCGGTAATTTAATTTTAAAGACTCGTTACTCTCAGTATACTCCTTCCTCATTGCTGCACTTCTTCCTAGAACTACAATCATACAACTTTCTTTTATCGTTCGAATCTATACCATGTTTCGTTATTAACAAATAATGCTCTCGCCACTAATTTATATTAGGTTTCCACGCACCATTTGCGTTTTAATCACTAATCAGCATGCTCTTATAACTATGCTGATGAAAAATACCGTATCATCACTTACGTTGAAATTTCCACATTTTAATTCACTTAAAAGGGCTTTAAAATTACCTACTCTACTGAAATTCAACCGTGTACTTAAATCATAAAAAGCAAGAAATGCATGTACATACTGCAAATATGCAAGTACATAAACATGAATGTGAACATGACCTTTAAACAGAAAATGGAATTATTTTGTAGTTCTAGTAAAAAGTGGAGAAAAATCATGAATTTATGTTACTGAATCGCTACAATGCATTGCGTCGAATTTCACTGTCAATTATCTACACACCCAAAGAGTTTTGTTATTGTTTCAACGTTCTATTTTTACTTAAGAGCTATCTACATTTATATGACCGGATTCTTTCGTCGTGCATTGTTAGAAGGGTTAAAATTCGTTTAGTTTGATTGTGTAGCAGTCTATCTCTCACTACCACCGCGTACACAACAAAACAATTACAATGTTTTCGATTTTTATAGTAATTATTATATCGTCACACAATAATGCACACAAAGTATTGTAAATTAGTTACGTAGGCTCGCAGGCATTACATTGAATATAACTGAACCTCTTTTGATGACTATATAAAAATAACAATGTCTATAACGCAGCATCGCAAAAATACATTTTCCCGTTGACAGCATTTTTGGAGCAGCCATATCGGCTTATTGCCTTCGGTAGTTAACTACAGGCACCTACACCTATATATTGTTGTTTATTTTTGCCTTTATCCTAAATGTCTCTACATTTCTTCGGCTGGGATGGTAAACAAATTGAATCTGTATATATCAGTACAATTCATATGAATTCCCAAGACGCAATCCTTTGGTTGGGTATTTGGCCCAACCTCTAATGCTAATTGCACTAATAGGTTTACTAATAATGGAATAATTTGTCAAGGGTGGAGTTGCCAGTACGAGTTTTACAAGTAGCAAGTGCAAATTAAATTCAGCTACTACTTAAATACATTGTTTACACGGTTCTCTCAGTATGTGACTTCAGGAAACTTGACATGTGCTCTAATTCTTCAATGAAATCGTTTGACAAGAAACAGAGACGCAAATTGAATTGTTTCAGTAATAGATTGCATTACTAATATGAAGTGAATTTGTTTGTTGTACAATCTTTAGGTGTTAACAATATCACAATAAAACGAAAGTAAATAATTGTCAAACAAATCATGTCAAACACAAGTGCATAATGCATAGCCTTAAAAAGTGTAGAAAATGAAGTATGTAGCAGTAGCGGTAGCTATACTCTTATTGCAAATTATTACACACTGCAACTATTTATTGTTGCCTTGCTTCTACATTTACTTATGTAAATACCTAAGAACAATCGTTCTTCACCAGTAATGTCAATTTCTGTTTTCTGAGCCATTAATATGCAAATCTAAAATATTATTATATCAGTTCATGGATTTCTTACCCTTTCATGTGAATTTGGGTTACGTCTGTTGTTAAATCTTCCAGGTGGAGCTTTTGTACTTGAGGTGGTATGTCCATCCTCATCATCTTCATCCACATCGTCCTCTTCATCTTCATGTGTCCGTTTATTGTTTCCTGTTTGGGGTAGATCAAAATTCAGATCTGTGGTTGGTGGGTAGACAAGTCCATTTGCTTGATCACCCTCGTAGAGAACATCCAAATCTCCATTGTTTTTCGCTAAGAAACTTCGACCTGAGGATTTCATAAAGACATGAACTAAGAATTACTATTACTATATAATATTACACTACAGTTAAAACCTTGTTCACACGTATTTTCGTTTAGAAACGGAGTGTAGGAGTTAAGTAAGTGAATCCAGGATTGAATAGATTGAAAATCTCAATAACATTGTAAACCACACAATAGAGGTAATTCTTTTTAGTAATGTTATTACATGCAGGCGATGCACATAGAGAAATTCTCCATAAATAATATGTAGGAGCTTATTGAATTTCTTGGGACACAATTGAAGATACAAGATACCCACTAACAAACACAGGCCGGTTGCATTTTGCAATGGGAAATGTGTGTTTGCAATTGCAATTCACTATGCCGGCTATGCACTACTGATTTTACTCTCTTGTCTCTTACTTATTGTTCTTTTACAGACATTGTGACTTTGTAACAAGTACAATATCTCTGAACAGTATGTTAATGCACTCCCTCCTACTGAAGTTAATTTAAATGAAAACATTCATGGTCTAAAATGAAAACGTTCTTTATAAACAGATAAATCAACAACTGCATGATGCACACACGGTATACCATTCACATTGTGTTGTGTTCACATCACAAATGTTGCTTACATCAGCATTAATTTTCTATTTGATTCATGATAACTGATAAGTGTTCGTCACTGTTATATCTCAGTCAGTATTACTCTTTCTAGTCTTTTAATCATCAACATACACAACTTAGGTATTTACAGTGCAATGGTGTAATGTATAAAAGTCAATGTATATTTAAAAACTTTCTTCTCTGTCTCTCTAAATCTTATAAACAGATTGTATATGGCAACTAGAGTTCATTTGACTCATTTTCCACGTCTATTCATTCATCCATGACGCATAAGACAAAAGACACACAAACTTATCTCGTTGCACACTTTTTCGTCTTTGTAACTGCTAAAAACTAATTTGAAAGTTTGCTTGGTAAATCCGTGTAGGTAATCAATTTTACTTAAATATTACAGATATACTAAATGTACATAGAGACAAAAAACAAAATCTAGATTTGTTCCGCATGCAACCTATTGCAACTTTTGCAACTGCAAGTCTGCAGTGTCTCAGATCTGGCCACAAAAGGTGTGTCTCTTTGTATTTAATGCATGAGGAAAAAGGAATATCATGATTTTGAGAATGATTCATCTGTGGAGTATCTGTTCGAGTTGAATTGAATTATCTTAAAGAATATTTTTGGAAGATGTTAGTTTAAATTATTAAGGTTAGTTTTCAGTTGGTCATAACTGTCGTAACATTGCTAACTAATTGTAAGTAAGAAATTAAGCTTGTAAGTAAAAAACTCAAGTTCACACTAGATGATAATATTTGTTATCGATATACTTTAGTCGTTTATAATGAATAGATGGATGAATACCTATGGTGAATTACTGGTAAGAATTACGTGCTATGTAAATCTCTATATAGATATATTTACATCGTCTGAGATTGTCTCTGAAAGTAGGATTGTGCTGTCCACAAGTGATTTGAAAACAAGACTATCAATCAGAAATGCATTGAAACGAGTAAGGATTTGAAATTAAGTTCAGACTTGGATGAGAAACTGTGTTAATCTATCATTTGACACTGCTACTGTCAATTTTGCTCGCATCCCCTCCACATTAGTAGATATATACTGCACTACAAATAATGGAGTTACACACTACACAGTGCAGAAAATAAGAACAAAAAATGTAAAACATTTGGCTTACTTTTAAGAATGAAGAACACAGTAAGAACAACAGAGGCAGCCAGTCCAATGAGAATGATCACACTCAGGAACCAGCACAGAACTGCCGAGAAGCCTCTACCCCGACAGCATTCTTCTTCCGACTCTGATCCATACTCTTCCTCATATATTGCATCATGAAATGCACGCTGTTAGTAAAGTCATAAAACAATATTACACACATCTTCACATGGATACTGTATAGTATGTATTTTTATTCTGAAAACTACAACTATAATAAGAACATCGAGTAAGAGTAAGAAAAGCCATAAAATAATAAAACACTTATAGTAGAGAATAGTATTATTGCAAATAGAGATTCTACTTTTCTATGTCGGTGCTATGCCAGAGCTACCTGTAGATAATCCCCTCTTTGTAAAAAGTATTGCACTAAAATGAATAAAAAATATTTCTATTTACATTACTATTGCATTGCAATTGTTCTCCGTACGAGTAAAGATAATATATTTTACAGGTGCTTAGAAATTATGTTAAAAGAATTGGCTAAGAGTGCACACTTACCACAGGAGCTCTCTGCCGATATAATACTTTTGTACCTTTTTACATTCTACTAATATAATGCAGCCACAGTATATAGGTACCAAATATATTTTACATTGATGTCACTTTGCAAAACTTGACAAATAAGGAAAGTATACAAAAGAAACACGAATTCTACTACAAAAAATAATATGTGTCTGTAGCACAGGCTTTTTTACATAGATACTGTAATATATACACATCATTGCATTGAAAGAACTTTTTACATTTACGATTTACTTTAATACAGAATACAGATTATAATAATATTATTATTGCATTTACCTACAGAATTCATAGATATTTTTGGTATACTCTAATATACAGAAGGCACAGCATTACTGTAAGAATTGTATAGTCGTTAGTGTACCTTATGATTAAATTTTACATAGAGAAGGTTGTACTGTAATGCCAAAATTAACTACAGACTTTCATGAGTTCTACATTACAAAAATGCAGTTCTAATAATGATAATTTGCCAATAAATTACCCTCATAAAGGGGGTCGCCGTATTGTAGCCGGGATGCTGCTGTTGCTGGTACGGTTGATGTGGAGGATAATAATATTGATCGTAAATAGGTTTCATTTTAATGATTGATAAATAGTGCTATACGCGATGAAAAGCTTTCCTTAAAACCAAGAGCAAACACTGGAACTAATAACTTGGAAATAAATTACAACAACTATAAGATTCACTGATCTATTTTCAGGTACCTAATCAAGAAAGTTTTTTACTTTTCTGTTACTTATGTAGGGTAGACCATATCAAAGAAAAGAAAACAAAAAGAGGATCACAAACAAAACTAGTCAATGCACCCACTAGTAGATTTCGTCGCACAAAACTTTAGGAAAATTGATTTTCCCATTTCAAATGAAGAAGAGTAAAAGTATTTATGTAGCGGAATGTCTTTAGCAAATTAACTTTTGAATCTGAACTAGTATATTTCTTCTAGTACAGAGGTAGTTAAAAATTATGGACCATTCAGCTCGTTAAAAATATTCAGTGCACACACATGAGACGAGAACAGTGTCACATGTATTTTAGTCGTATTTAGATACACATCGGGTACATGTACGAACTGTTCGTCAAACTCCTCCGGAACAAATGAAAGGAAAATTTTCAAGACTTGTACGATGTCCTGTGTCGTTTACCAGTAATATCGTTGTTGTTTTGTTGTTCGAGTCAGCGTGTCTCTCTGTAATATCTTGTCATAGTAGTAGTGTTTTCTTTAAACACACACATACAGGACAGGATAAACTTTCATTAGTTCTCATCGCATTACTTGCATTATAAAATAATTATAGCTCCTACTACCAATAAGTTTCACTACGACTTGTTATAATAATGCGAACGGAAAAGGGTTGTAAAGTTGAATTAATAGCAAAATTGTCTTCTTCACTTCAGCCAAACAAACTATAACTATAATATACATTCTACTATATAAGTATACATGTACTACATATACAATTCAACAATATCACAGGTATTATTCTCTTTACTTTATGCTATAATGGAAAATACTACGGACTCGTCACGTCTAAATAAAATAAAATGCATAAGTATAATAATAATCCTTTACGCTCTACACGTAACGATAAGCACCTTATACTCCTTATACCGTATACTTATACATTTACTACTTAAAGGAATATCTCACTTTAGAGTAAAATAAATTTAACATGCATAGGTAAACACAGCTTGTTAAAAGACTTCTTTTATTTAGCTGAATGAAACCCGTGCCATATAGAACAACCGCTACTTACTATACAACTATGAAATAGTTAATAAGCCAAGTTACTAGTAAAAGTGATGCTGCCTCTGAAGGAACGTTTCATACAAAGAATCATCCTGGTACTATTTATGAGTATACATACTACTACATACACAGTAATACTATAATAATTGCAGTTTACTCTGAGAGTACCTACTCCGTTTGGCTAAGCAATTGTTGGCATTTGATTCCCATAATGTGTTAACACTACAGTAATAATAGAGTAGCAGTATGCAAATTAATTGTGTAGTTTAAATATAAAAAGAGTGTATTATTGTAGTAGAGAAATACCATATAGAATAGATAGTGCATTATCAACCAGACCAGACTACCATACTGCATTGTGCCTGCAATCAACTATAAGGAGCTTATAATATTTTATAGTATTAAGTTTGAAGTTTTTTGTATACTTTGTGTGTTTCTGTATTAACCGGCCAACAATAACTATCTTAAGCTTAACGAAGATTACAGTAAATAATAGTGAAGTTTCTGTAAAGTTTGTTGTCGTATGACATGGTGTATTATGAAGGTACACACAAATAAGTAGACATAGACGTCCACAATGAGATTTTACTAGTAAACTCCATACAGCGATAATAGTACGAGTGATTATTACTGATTGTAGCAAATACAATGCAGTATAAAGGTGTCTATAGGTATAGAATATGTACAGAGTAACAATGCAATGCAATACAACAATAGTGCAATACAGAAAGACAGCATGAGACATTTGGGTGTGAATTTTACGACAGAATTCATATAAACCTTCCATTTCATTTGATTTTTTAACATTGGAATGTATATAGAGAGACTTTAGCCTACTTACTCTGGGAAACATCTGGCCACTCCGTCCGAACATTGTATTGTGCTTGTTTGTACTCGCTCACTCACTAGTAAGTCACTGTGCTTTAAGAAAAATGTTTGAGTATGTAATTACTACGGGATTTCAGTGTACCATCGATAAGACTGGCTGCAGAGCTTCAATGAACTCCCACATTAAATTAATTTCACAACCGGTTTTCATATATTCACTTTTGTTTGCGGAATCCGTAATATTTATTATACAAAGATACGTCAAATGAAATGCAACTGATATGATTTTCTTTTACAACTTGTACATTTTGCAGGTAACTGTCATCAGAAACACAATTCATTCGTCAGATTAAAACATTTGCAGATAAGTTAACACTACTGAGCAGCAAATGTAGTGTATAATTTCTACTCGTGCTTGGAGGTTTTTTTCTTGTTAGTAATTTACTGTGTCGTTTGTGTGTATCACTACTGTAGTCAGTGAACTTCTTCAAATGTCAAGGGTGTTTCCCACACACCGTCATTTGCTCACACTGTTATTCTATCACTTGCCAGCACGCTTCATTCTTCGTGCTCATATATGATAATTTATTCAACACAATTGCTATTACACTGTTATCCCACTGTGTGTCATGTACACAAGCACATGCTAATAAACTGAAACTATAGTAAAAAATAACATAAACAACAACGCAACTGTCAATGGGGAAATATTTGCTATGGGATAAGTAAACTGTTTCACAAAAATCTCAGCCAATTTAAAAGTAGCAGTATAGGAACAATGAACTTTATTTAAGTTGCGGATTCTGATTAAATTCACGTATGTGACAACACTATGCGTATACTTAATGATATGTTGCCGTAGTATGTGCACGCGAAAATCCCATTATTGATTGGCAAATTTCAAATTGTATGTAAACATTGCTATGAAAATGATGTTGCATCACAATCCACATGAAATCCACTATAGCTTTGTACACGCGAATAATAATAATCCAATAATTTGAACCATCCTTTGAGAAACACAGATATAAACACAGAAACTCACTTGCGTTATTCAACAACGTTCTTGACAATTGCTTAAAATGTGTGGGAACATTTGCCCTTAACAATCATTTCGTATCCCAAGGTAAAGAAATATTACTTCATTTATCACAAATTATTACTTTTAGAAATAATTTGGAAACGTGTGGCAAAATTTCAGAGAAGATAATTTCCACTGTGAGTTCAATTAATTTAAGTCCATCGGATTGATATGGAAAATGAGGACTAGACTAGACGATATGACTCTTAAGTATATTGTGGGCCAACTGAGACTGCGAGTAGAAATAGGTAATGTTTGTGGCTTCACGGATTCTACTCAAGTACAGAATCGTATACACAGATTCACGCTCTTAGCTTTAGACGATTGGCAAAAAGATCTTCCCCTGAGTTAGACTAAGCCAAAAGATTGTAGTACGTCCCAGGTAGCTGCTATTACTTGCATTTGGCTGACTTTGCTATGGTCTCGTTTAGGATATATGTTAGTAGTAATGAAAGACGTCTCTGAGATTCATTCCTGTGTAGGAAGACCAACATAACATGTGCTTTCGGCAGTAAAGATTTAACAACAGATATTTGCAGTTTGCAAATGTAATAATATACTTACCTGTGCTATATACAGCATTCCTACAAAATGCCATCCCATATGCCTACTATTGCCACTAAACTTAGTATTATTATGATACTCATATACGTATAAAACAATTTATGTGCATTCGACAGAAGGTAAAATCCCAAAAGTGGTTGAAGTATATAAGTTCATACAGATTTATTTGATTTTATATTAAACTACCAAGCACATAAACACGAATGTTAGTAAACTAATGCGAATGCTACTTCTAGTAAGGGGTTAATTTTTCCTTACTTACCTTTCCTCATATTAAAGTATACAAAAATAGAAGTCATAAAGACTAGTAGTACTAGCACAACATTTAGCGAAGATTTACTCCACATTTTTGCAGTAACGTGCATAACACATAGGAAGACTTAATATAGACTCATGCTCAATTTATTTAGTTTTTAGATAAGCGTGTAAATAATCTTTAATGCCTGCATCTGTACACAATGTACATGTAGTAAGTGTGTGCATTCTGCTATATTTATATACAGCACACGGACATTATTATTATTGTAGTAAAGACCGCATTATTATCCTTGTTCCCCACACCAGTTTACTTAGCAGTGCACTACTAACACAACACTCCGTTCTGTGTTAAGGCGTTCTTCTCGTGTTTAATGCAAGTAGATCTTTACACTACGAGTACACTACAACTGCACTACTGGCATGAACAATTGCATGAACTCAAAAACCAAGTCAGTCTGACAGAATAACATAATAATAATAACTACCTAAGTGTATATATAAAGAAACTCTGTTTTTTCCAAAACATGTATCAAGTAGCCTGCCTTTGCTCTTCAGTTTATAAGTATATATAAGAAGATAGTACATGGTAGGATTTAATAGGGATGTGTGTGCTGACTTGAAAAATTCATTCATACAAATCTACTGAGCAGTCGAGCAGGAAGAAATAAATGGCAAAAGGAAAAATAGTAAAATGCCCAGAGCGTAACTTTATGTACATATTTAAATTTAAGTGTAACTATTTGTTGTGCGTACACTTCATAGGTTAGCAGTATGCAAACGATTCAAGATTTCTAGATTAAATATGTTGATGCACTCTTATCAAGTAATAGGTAACAAGATTATCTTTATTTTCGTCACACTATTGTGCGTAAATAGAAGTATCATAATTATTCATCTGCAATTTGCTAATGCGAAATTCATGCTGCCATTTTTCAATTCAAGTTCTGTTTACCTGTCAGATTTTTGCTGTCAAATGACCTTAACATAAACATAGGCATGTCATAATACGGTACATTGTACGCACTATTTTAAATATGTAATATTATAATATAAATCTACGTTTACCGGGTTTTAAACAATCCTATCCTACCTTGATACTACCTACAATCTACCATGGTTAGGATATTTTATTCTAGACAATAAAATAGAAGTCGGTGCAAAATTAATTTGACTTATATTTCAAATAAAAAATACATGAATTCTGTGTGACCTGACAGAAATTTTTTATTTTATGTGGAAGTGTTGTAGATACTTGAATAGAGTTCTAGAGAAATTCTTTGTACGATATGAAGGATGAACGAATGGACCATTAATTTTTACTTTGTTGAAAACAAAACAATTATTGGTTGATGGATGGTATTTACGATATACTATTTCTTATAAACGAATATACTAAACACAAGAGTTAATCTCTCAAATAAAGTAAAGTGCTTTACAATCTATGTTTTTCAAGTAGTATAGGCAAGGGCAAGGACCACAAAATTGCTGTTGTAATTCAACATGGAATTTAATAAATTGTATATCACAAATCTATTGGAGTAAAAAACCCATTGCAAACTAAAAATGCAGTTAAGTATGTAAAAGAAAGTCATATTTTACTGTGATCGTAATCGTCTGAATTGTGTAAAAAGATAGATATTTTCTAACTTTATTTACATAAGTAGGTTGTTATAAAACAATATTATTATTACCATCGTATTTCACAAAAGGTCTTTGCCAACTAGTAGTACGGATGTGTAATTGTGCTTGGGATTCTCAGAGTACTAAATGTAGCACAAACTTTGTAATTAGAATCAAGCATTACACTTTACACTTCCAAATCTCATCTTTTGTCAGAAGTCTTCTGAAATACAAAGCTAAAGGATTTCTCAACAAAAAATTGAGTTTTTACGCCTATACAAGTCTAACAGAACAATCGGACAGACAGAATGCTGCCGTATAATTTCTGTATTTTCAGTTGGGATTGAGACGAGTGCAACAGCGATACAATATTACAAACAGTTATACACTTACATTAGTATAAAAGTTTATCGATATACCACAATTACCTACTACAGTATAGTATAGCTAGCAATATAACACTACGAAACATCTCTGTACAATTTTAGTCAATTATATATTAAAGCTAATGCAGGTAATTGGCATTACTAGTTACTTCCAAGAAACACCGTGAGGAATCAAAGGAAATTGGCTTACCTACATAAAGTAAAGGATTATACCGCTCTAAATAAAGATCTATTTAATCAATACAGCCTTTATTTAATCTTAAATGTCTACTATAGTAGTATGTATACTGTAGCTGCTGCCAATTACCAGTAGAATCTTCCCCTCTGGTTATTTGCATATTTCCCCATACAATTATTCGCATAGTCTACTATTAAAGTAAAAAAACCCGTGGCCCTTTGTGTGTAGGAAAGAGTAAAACCAAAATCCTATTGCAACACATAAACAGACAATTATGCCATTCTTCTTCTTCTTCTTATCGTATATAGCATTACACTACTTACGTATGTAGACTCATCATCTAACTCAGTTCTTACAATTAGTAAAATAAGTACAATTTAATTTAGCTTGAAGGGTGTTACTATTTTTTGAACTTGAATCAACTTTCTTGTAGTACAGGTAGCTCTCATATACTTTTAGCTTCTGTGAGTTTATGGGTGGGTAATGTAATGTAATTCAGAGAGTTACGTAGACAAGGTAGTATGTTATATGGCTGTAATTGTATCGTTATTGGATAGATTTGGCTGCACACAGATTTAAGATGAGATGACCCCGTGTGCTGCTTGAGGGAATCCCGTTGCACACATTTCTCGAACCGTGTCAAATATATCACACACTAGAAATCACTCGACCGAGATCATCACATCACAATTCAACCATCCATCCATCTGCCTGTCTGCAAGTCTCTCTATGCATTCATACAATAATACAGTCCTTCTGTGTTTATATGCACATACATCACATTCATACATCTTTGCCTTTATTCTGCAGCAAACACTCTGCATTGCCATGTAATACCATAAGTGCTACAAATGGAATACTATACACATACACACAACTTACTTAGATGTTCACTTGTGCCTTGGCGTATTTAGTCTACATTTGAGTACCTACGCTTTTACTGTAGCGATTATTCTATTTTTGTGCATACATTTCTGCTTTTCCTATATACCATGGCAGATTGCATGGAATTGTGCATCCTTTTAGACTTAGAAGTTTACAGGTAATCCCCTATATAGGCATTACTAGAAATAACAAGTAACAATGATGCTATATGCTAACAATGCTTACAAGCAAATTCAGGTGTTTCAATTCAATTTTTATTTATATAGTGCTAGAGGATACATTCTGGTAGAAACAAAATATCATTGTATTATAAACGCACGTATAGAATTCTTTCAGGAATACGAATGGCCACTACTACTAAAATAAACATCCCAAGATGCATCATCACAAAACAAGGCACTACTGACACTAAAATAAAAAGGCCAGTGAGACCCATAGTCCATGAATGATTACGTACGTGCGCCTTAGAGCAAATAAATTTTAGTCGCAACATTATTTGGTGGTGATTACTCGGCAAAAGTGTCGTTTTGAGAGCAACTAACTACCACTTCCAAGTTAAAATGCTGACACATTACATGTAGTAAATACCAAGATACAATTCATCCCACCTTCACCGTAAATATTCTTCGGCACTTGTTTACCTTTGGAAATTCAATTCATTTACAATTTACCAATGTCGCATAACAAACAAGAAACATGATTGACTGTAAAAATATCTGAAAACAATTGGACTATTTCATTGAATGTATTCTATACTTTTAGTAAATCACAATAATATTATTACTGTGTAAATTTTCTTAGCATTTTGAATTACCCGTATTGCTACAAAATGCCCTATAAATAATTTAACTGATTAAACCCGAAACTATTTATTTTAATGAAGTGAAAAATAATTTTTATACGTTAATTGTTACTGTAGGTCGTTTTCAGTAATGAGCATCTCATTTTCTATCACAATCATTAATCATCAATTAATGCTGTAGGAGTTATCAGTTCTCAGGTGAATCGATAGACTTGGGAAATATCATGTTCAGTCCGATAGACAAGAAAAATTAATTCTTAAAATTTCATTTGTTGATTAATTACCTAATTAAGAGTGTAATTGACTCTTGAAACGCATTACGCTAACTAAGCATGGTTTGAATTTAAATGTGACAGTTTATACAATGAGTATAAACTAATCTGAAAGGATTATTTAGCGAGATCATTAGGAGTATAAAGAGTTTGATTGTGATTGAGTTTTAGAGCTGCGAGTGGCCAGTGACCACCGAAGAGAATATAAAGTGGGAGATGAATGGAAGAAACTTTCTTTCCAAGAATAATTGAAATGGTGCCAGGTTTTTAACATGTCAGTGTGTTACCATTACCGTAAGTAACTTTTACCTGTTGAGAATTTTTGTATGCAATAGGAATGTTGGAGAGTCATTTTATCATACATTTAGTAACTCTTTAAAGTATAACTATCTGCTGACGGATGCTTACAGTGTGAATTTATTGCATTCAGTTCTAGATTTGTACTCTAAACGAACATGGAATGTAATAGCGGCTCAATAAGTGGCAACGTATAAACTGAATGTGTTTTATCTGTTACTTTAATACTTTTATACGAAAAATTCTTTTCAATTATCAAATATATATGTATATGCTCTGATTTTCTTGCTTGAATGAAATGAGTAACTCTGGTAGTCTCTCTCTGTACGGTCTCAGTTGATAATGCGATAAATGAATCATAGCGGAGAGTAAATGTAATATAATGTAATCGTACATATGTGAATTCAGTCACTACTATAATAGTATTTCATCTATCGTTATAGTAAGAAGCAGAGAATTACCTTTCTGTACAAAATTTCTGAAAAAGTGTGCTCTACTATGTATACTCTGGTATTATTATTAGATATTGTGAGCAATAATAATAGAGAGAAAAGATTCTTTTGTGTTTTCTGTATCTCTCACGACTGCCAGTCACACATTTAAATAGAACGACCGGAAATATTCATAAAGAAACAGAAAACGAATTTGTTACTCGTCAAGATTATAAGCAAGTAAATAAATATAAGTCTATTCTAGTAAACGAGAAAGAATTCGACTTGCGCGTATACAGAAAGAGAGATGTGCGTATTCATTATAGTAAGAAAGTCTCATTCAGAATCGCTAACAATTTCCTGACAAACTAAACACAGTCTCAGTTTCATTTTTATATATAGGTATGAATTATAATACACACAATGTAAACTACACCTTGTAAATAGTAGCAGAGTCGAGTGCAGGCATCACATCGTACTTATTGCTAGTAATCACTCAGACTGATTGCAAATATTATAACTTGGGAGGCTTTTACGATGGAAAAGGAATACCGGTTATGCTATTCAGTCTTTCTTTTCATTCACATTCATTCAATTCAATTATTGCAAGTGCAACAGCTCCGTGAGCTCTTTTGTTATCTATGTATGTTGTGTTGACGTTGACCTCAAATTGGATGACGCTTTGTGCAGGAGTACTCGTATAAATATACCTTGGCAGAGTCCTCAGCTAATGTTGCTGTGGTGTAGGTGTACAATATACGCGTGTACTTCGATACACACAGAAGAATGTTGTGTTGTGTGACACATTTATAAATTCAATGGCCATAAAACCAGAGTCTATTCTGTTACCGATGCACTATGTAATTATCTCTATAACTCATCGCAGTATAAACATGCGCTTTTATATCGCTCTGCTCACTTTGATGTATATCTCTTGATCGAAATCATCTTTTTATAAATGCAGTAGGTAATTCACTTACTTTACTTACAATTTGTTAGATAAAGACAGATATAGATATACATAATTGCTCAAGATTTTATATATAGTAGGTACCTATTAGACCTGGGAACGGGCTCGATTTTTCGAACCCGAACCCGAACCGTACCCGAAAAATGTGAAACCCGAACCCGACCCGAACCCGTTTCAAGGGAAAAACAGATAACCCG